>JAMAMT010000019.1:0-282525 GCA_023630325.1 Syncephalastrum sp. PYS2702
CAGGCTGGGCGAGAAAGACACCTCTGTCCTGATCTGCTCGGATCATACTGGCGTCGTCCGGTCCTCAAAGGCTAAATCTAAAGACAAGTATAGCAAGATGCTGAAAACTGTCGTCGCGCGGCGTCCCGGTCTCACGGCTTTTGTAAGTGTTTTTGTGTGTATAAAATCCATATCCTTAACTGCCTTTTTTTTGTTCCAGATGTATGTTCCAGGACATGCATCTGTCATAGGAAATATGATGGCGGACCGTTACGCGGGCGAAGCGATGAAGAACCAACAAAAGCTACGCAATTTTAGCTTTTTTAGCTTGTAATGCTGATCTTGTCATATACAGTAGCCGCGCGGATAAGTTATACGCTCGGGAGATCAAAAAAAGATAATTAAGGCCAGAATATAACCTATCTGGGCGTAGCTGTGCGGGTGAATCACACCTTGAGAGACTGGAAAAAAATAACTTAGGCCAGAATATAACTTATCTGGGTAAAACTTATCCGCGCGGCTACTGTATACCTCTTTTGCAGAATTCCACTTTCCACTTGCTTGTATACCACAATCATCCATCCAAATAAGAATCTACGAAGTAGGATTTGTTACCTGTCTTCTGTTGGTAGTCAGTTTCTCGCCCATGACTGGATTGGTACCGTCTTTTTAGTGTGTGCTGTGTTGTGCGGTCTTGTGTTACCGGACTCGAGGTACAAATGGGCATGTTTGAGTCTGTGCAACGCGTCATGCCGGTCGGGCGTGCGGCCATTGGAATCTGCATGATTAGAATTCAGGGACGTACCTTTGCGGGTGTCTCTCATGACGTGCCTGCCGTAACAGAAAGGCGCTCGTTGCAAGACGACAGGTAAAAGAGCTTGTGAATGGACACTGTAAAGAAGCAAAAAGCAAGAAAAAGAACAAATCAGTGCATGATGGTGACCAACCAAGGCTATGCATACCTGATACTCGGCACCCATTGTCATTTCGCTTCATTGCGGCTCCACCATGGCTTTCATTCCACCTTCAGCGTGCTGCAAAAGCAAGATCAGTCTGAGCAGCATAGTCATTGAAGAAGAAGATTCGGAATGATCGAAAGATCGGCGCACGTACCTTTTCCCAAAGTGAAAGCCGTGATCGTGGTTCCATCTCACTGCGATGCAACGCGATTGGCCAAGTGATGCTTGCTCTGTCCATGGCAATGAGCATACGTGTTAGGGATGGCAGACACAAAAGCGCAGGTGGACGCCTGGCCATGGATTTTGATCCTGGGCGCGTAAGGCTGAGAGAGAACAGCAGCATCTGGTGTTGTCAGTCGCGACTGCTTCAATTTGTATAACTCGACCACCCCCAGACACATGTAGTGATGATGCGCATTTGACCCTGTGAGCGTGACCAAGGGAGCTTTCTCTCTTGACGCTGTGTTAAAATAAGCATATAAAGTGTCTCCGTCATTGCTGATGCTGTTTTAAGCATGATCCTATTGTCCGTGATGTTTCCTGTTTTTTATCCTGCTGAATCGGCAAACTGCGCTACTTCTTTTACAGGTGTAATAAGCCGCAGCACACCGTTTGACAAGTGCAGTCACCGACAGACACACCCAAACTCAAACTTCAGA
This sequence comes from Syncephalastrum sp. PYS2702, assembly GCA_023630325.1. Classification (NCBI taxonomy): domain Eukaryota; kingdom Fungi; phylum Mucoromycota; class Mucoromycetes; order Mucorales; family Syncephalastraceae; genus Syncephalastrum; species Syncephalastrum sp. PYS2702. The sequence goes on from JAMAMT010000019.1 coordinate 1,598, forward strand.
CCTTTGCTTTATAGTAATAAAAATATGTATTGTATACTGTCATGGGTTGGCCTTGCCGAGAGAAGCGAGCAAAAGCTCGCTAGTTCTTACTACTCGTCGATCTTATATTCGTGGATTTAGCACTTGTGGGCGTTCCTGATGGCTACGATGGAGGGGAGCTGACAGTGTTTGAAGTCAACGAGGCACGGGACGCAAGGCAGTCCGGCGCCAGGCTGTTGACAATATCCAGCATGGCGGGATCATCTCCTGCACAGTGTTCTCAAGTTAAGATCGTCAAAAGGAGAGGAGATGCGTGATCGCTTGGTGTTAATATGCTTTTCTGTGTGTGACTCCATTAGAATGAACTCTTGTTTCCACATAAAAAGAGGACAAGGTCTGTCAAAATCGCAAAATAAGATAATTTCGGTTGGCGGTATTCCATCGAGACGACAGGAACTTTGGCTTACCCTGCTTTCCATTTACTTGATTCATGCAAAGCGTAATGAGACATCTACTCGCGTGAATATGTGACCTACAAGAATAAGGCAACAGTTCACCTTTAAGGGGAGCGGAACGTTGATCATGCTTAAGAAACTCTTTCTTTTAAACCATTGTAAGCAGCAAGAAAACAAGCACACGCTCCCAGCATGCTCAGTCTGGTACGCATACAAAGGGTGACACAAAACACGCATTAAAAAAGGAATTACCCGTCTTTTCCTCGCTTTATTGTTCTTTATCATTTTTACTATTGCATAAAAAAAAAGAATGGGTACCTCTTAGCCGTCCTACCCAAAGGTAGTCCGTTGCCCGAGAATCATCGCTTGGAGATAGGCACCCGTCGATTCTCTTCCACACTTCACTGTTGAGTCCGATTGGAAGGGGAGCCCATCATCGTGCCCTGGCGAGGGGCCCTCAGGGCAATCTGAAGATCCGGATAGTGTCCAACCCTGCGTTTCTTTATACAAGCCAGGCTGCGCATGCGGCCGTGCAATGCATGAGCTGTCGAAACTTGTCTGCTTCCTTGGGTCTGGGGCCTGGCCATCCCCGGGACACCCTCCACAAATTGAATAAAGAAAAGAAAAGAAAAACGAAGAGGCGAAAAAAGGACGCGTTTAGATAGTTTTTGACACCTGAGAGCGAAAAAGATTTTACCTGTAGCCAATGAGGCCTCGCGTTGATGAAAATATTTTTCACTCTCAGGCATCAGGTGATAATGGAGCGTGTGAGTGTCAGTGCTGCGGCAGGTGCTGTGGTGGGTGGGTGAAAAGAAAAGAAGTGAAAGAGCCCGTTATGAACATGAAGACGCAGACATTGTGATGAGTCTATAGCAAGTTGAGTATCGGAGTAACCGTGTAACGCCGGTCTTTTGTGCCTTGAGTTGCTACACGTCGTGTACATGTTTGCATGGATACAAGTAGACTGTGCATGGAATGAGTTGGCTACAAAGTGCTGTTCTGTAAGGTGTTTTGTATTATGCTTGACACAGCAGGTCCAGTAGAAGAGTTGTGCGCCACAATAGCATGTAAAAATACGGGGATGATATGGTCTGTGCGTTGTACTATATTAGTCTGGACACAAGCTTCCGCTCCAATGAAAACACCTTTTCAGTGTCACATATGAATATCGGCAAAAGACTAAGCAACGTGGCATGCATGACATGCGTGCTACTCTACGCTGTCGTATCGACAAAAACACGCACGGTGAATATCCGCAACCTCTGCACAAAGCTTAATCAGTGAGACTATCGAATGCTTTTACGAGATTACACATGCGGTACGAATGTCGAGCAGATGGAATGCCGACAATCATAGCCATCCCTTGATTCCATTTGCAGAAACACACTCTGGGGAAAGCGTAGGACGAAGAGAATGCAGTTGCGTGGGCATAGTCTTCTGTGACTCTGCAAAGCATTGTTGAAGTCTCAACGATGTTTACAACCGAGCATCCAGCAGTGTTTCTCTTTTCTTATTTTACTTCGTCTGCAAAAACTGACACTCGCCGTACTCTTTTGCGTCCTTGTTTGGATCCGAGGTACTTGGGCAGAGACACTCACATTGTGGTATGGGACAATGAGATTTATTGCACCACAAGGACTATGCCAATCAAAGGTGCACACTCAAGAATGAATACAGTAAAATTGAGATTTAGTTGCAAATCATGCTGTATTTGTGTTTCGACACCTTTTACGAAGAACAGTGCATCAGTAGTGCAGTGTGTAAGCCATGCGTCCCTTAAGTATGTGCTTCCACTTCCTACTTGAAAGTTTCTTTGATCTATCGCATCCGAAATCTTATAATATTTCTGTACGATACATGCGGAAAGAAATGGCGACATGGCAGCATTCGTATAATAAACTACTGTATACAGAAAGCGGAGATGACAGAAATAACAGGAGATCCACGCAGAGAGCATTCACGTTGATTTTTCTTCTTCCTTCCTCTTTCATTGTATCCTTCGTACATGATAAACGACACACCTCAACAGCTCCATGGGTGGATTTCTACGAAGGGAAACATACAAAAGCTGAGCAATCGCAAATTACCGCCAAAGCATTTTTAGAAGCCATCTAAGTCGCTGCTGCTTATCACTAATTGTTCCTGCAGAATTCCTTGCCGCAGAGTTGGATTGCAGTTTCAGCCGTTGTCAAATAGATTATGAAATAATGCATCAGTCGTACATCCAATGCGTAAATATATCAGACGGATAGAGAGGTATATTTAGTTTTTTCCTTTTTTTGTTCATTCCATTTTTGACGAGCATATGTATGATGCTTATTGCTGGTCCGCTGATCCACGGTTCACATTCTCACATAATATCATAGACAAGATACTAATGTATTACTTCCAAATTTTACTTCCCTAGTATATTACAAGCGGTGATATCAAAAGGATGCTGACAAGAGCTATACCGTCTATGTGCGCGTAGCATCTTGCCGTGCCCTGATACAACTAAGCAAGGCTGGAGCTCCAGATAGCTATACCATAGAAAATGTAGTTTAAATGTACACGAAGCAGAATGCAGGATACCCGTTAGCTGTTTCTTTGATTATGTATGTGCTATTTTCTACATTAACAAAGAGCCGAATTACATCAACTGGTTCAATACATCCTAACCGAACTATCTCCATCCTCCGAGTAGTACACAACGCTTAGAGCAGTAGGTTCAGCGTTGACTATACGCAAGTTGAATAATAGCAGTAGCGTTCCAGTACTATTGCTCGGTAAGGCTTAACTTGTCAACATGCTTTTGTGCGTTCGAAGCTTTCTCAATGACAGATTCGTGAATAATATCCACGAACCTCAAACGTCATTCTCGCTATTATTACAACGATTACTCTCATTAAAAATAGTATATGACTGTGATGGCCCATATTGCGATAACCTGCGTATGTCAGTCCTATATCTTCTGAAGTGCGCTAGGACATCAGCAGTGCCGCGTACTCGGGTCTCACTAAACAAATTAACGGGAAACCCTTTGAAGTTATACATGCGTTTGCCAGCAAAGTGATCCGTCAAAAAATTGGACAGTTCCCACGCGCGGGAATGGTACCAAATAAGGAACTGACAAATGGCTCACTGATTTCAGTAAAAGCGTGCGTACAAAGGGACACTATGTGACCTCAGCGACACCATGTAAGTTATAGCATTATGATCATGTATCCATCCAGCCAAAGTGCTTACAATGAGCAAAGCTGTGAATGCACAACATCATTGATGCGTTCGCAAGTTCCAAAGGGCTCATTCATATGTTTGTAGATGCAAAGTCCCAGTTCCTTGGGCTTTTCTCACCGATTTGGTACTCAAGTTCCGTCTTCACGGGCTTGGGCTTGGATGTGTGTCACTATACGCATATATACATAAAATTTTGTACCCCATAGAGAATTAGCCGGCAAGGCCCATGGCCGGGTGAAAGATTACGTGGAGTGCCAATCAAAGTGTATACATGTTGATGATTTTGTAGATGTCTATGGAATTGGACACAAATTCATATTTCCCACAAGTGGTGCATCCTCAATCATATTACATAAGCAACACGACTGCACTGTATGTACTGTGTCGAGGCTGTATCTGTTTAACAGGCTACAAAAGAATCAGTATACTTGTAAGAGTACGTGAATTATATAGATGACTGGCACGTAAGCCTTCAGTCGCTAAAGGCTCCCTTTTTTTTCCTTTTGAGTGTGCATGTGTGTGGTATGACATGTCGAAATAATGTTGAATCTTGATTTGTCCCACCTGCAAGTACAGTCCTTCCGAGGTTAAGTGGGGGTTGGTAACACTTTCCAAGTTAAGCTTACAGTGCAGGAAAAAGAGAGAAAAAGGCTATGCCGAGCGTGTAGCACAGGTGCAGAGCGTAAGTGATACAATAGCAGACGGGCACGTCTCCGCAAGAGACGGTCACAACTGTTCATGCAGCTGACAAACGCTCGCAGGACGCATATTCCAGCCTTTCCCGCCTGATACGGACACGGTTGAATCCGCCCTGTGAAAGCATCTGTGATTACTGTGGGATCTCCTACAATATATCATTCTCTGAATCGCTCTATAGCGCTGTTCCTTTAGCCGAATATATCGCATGATCACCTGCCTTCGAATATGAGTTGTTACTGCGTCTTTGCGTCACCCATGGCGCCATCTTCAGAAAACTATACAGCAAAGAAGCATGTATATGTTTTTTTTAAAAAAAATCACTAGGGTGCTTATGATTGGTATTTTCTATAGTTGACATTTGGCTTGTCCGTGCAGAAAATGCAGTGTATTGGTATTTCAAGAAAAAGGCTCGGAGCATAAGGTGGTCTAGAAGGATGAAGCTCGCGAATGACCATATGCCGCAAAGGTTTTAGACCAGTATCACCCACGAGCTTCCTTTTTGCACAACCACCATGACTGCACTAAAGACTCGGAGACCACTTGAGGACGGATCCTTGTGCTATGTTTGAGTATTCGACTATGTTTTTACATTGAGCCTAGTGAAATTAGTTTACAATGACGCCTAACAAAGAGGAAATAGTGTCGATCAAACATTGCATAATACCGCTTTTACGTTACAGCTCGCGCACAGATGTCAAAAGACAAATCTTCTTAATTGAGAAAAAATAATCCAGTGAATGTGATATTATGACGAGAGTTCTCTAAAGAAATCTGGATAACGTAATGGGCGTACAGATTCTGGGAGTCAATACTTCCCGGACCAGGGTCGATAAATCGGCCAAATTCAGGGTACAAGTGGTAAGTTAGACACCAAAAGAGGAATTACTCGTTAGGACACCTTTGGACAGAGCAACAATGTCATTCCTCTGTTTGTACCTCTATGTCACCGTCTGTGGTCTGTCATCTTTATCCCGTCATGCCGCTGATTTCAAGTGCGCCGAGTCGGCGCCGAATCACTTGCTACAATGCACAAAAATAATTGCATTGACCCTCCGTCATCGAGATGATATTCGAGCAAAAGCGTATAAAAGGACGCGAACGTTTGCATCTACCGACCTCATCCAATCCATCTTCTACTATTATGCACAGCCTTTTCAAGATAGTCGCTCTCGCTGCCCTTGCCGGTCTCTCCAGCGCCGGCAACATTAACGTTGTCAACAAGTGTGCCTACACCGTCCAGGTCGGCTCGCTTACCAACGGCGAACCCACCGCCACCAATACAGCCGTCGATGCTGGTGCTTCGCAGAATTTCCCTCTTGCTGACAACTGGGCGGGTCGCTTCTGGGGCCGCAAGAACTGCGTTGGACCGTGCACTAACCCCCCTGGTGGTGCTGACCCGGCCTCGCTCGCTGAGTTCACCTTCCAGGGTGCCGGTGGCCTTGACTTTTATGACGTCTCCTTTGTCGATGGCTACAACCTTCCTATCCAAATCTCTCCCATCAACGGTCAGACGTCGGGTACTGGCAAATATGACTGCGGTTCGCCTACCTGCGCTACCCTTCCCAGTTGCCCCTCTGAGCTCCAAGTGAACGGTGGTCCCGTCGACGGTGGCTGTTTGTCTGCCTGCTCCAAGTGGGGTACTGAAGAATACTGCTGCACGGGTTCCCATAACACGCCCGACACGTGTCCTCCCAGCAGCTACTCCGAGCAGGTCAAGGACGCTTGCCCTGATGTCTACAGCTACGCCTATGATGACCAGGCCTCGACCTACACCTGCACGGCTACTGGCTACACCATTACCTTCTGCCCTTAAGGCATCAATAGCTTCCTGGCATAGAAGGTCAATCCATATCTCTCTACCCTATATTCTTATTTATGACAACATATCAATAAAATAAATGAGCAAATTTCCATTTCTCAATTCGACATGTCTTGCGCCTTCACTATCGCCAAAGATTATTCAGAATGACACATAAAAAATAACACGTGATATGTCACAGAGTATTGTACTGTATATCTTATCGCCTGTAAATGAAAAGTTATGGAGATAGCAGACGGCATGATCTTTGCGTAGAATAAGAAGGGCGAAGAGAGCGAAACCCTATGAAGTTGGTTCAAATGATCTTATGTTTTACCTGGTGAAATGACCAGAGGGGCAAGTTGCTCTGAGATGCTCCTCTTACATTTACTGTTCTCGATAATATTGCATCAAATATAACGTGGCGTACAAGAACATAATCTATTGAAAGGTGCATTCGTGGAAATGGAAGCCTTTTGACCATCCCTTATGGAAAAGAACGTCATATGGGTAGTTTCTGGTAGGAGAATAAACATCTAAACAAGGTAACAACAGCAACTATACCCACACTTGTATCTTCCTTCGTTGTTGAGCTTGTATTTTACACTTCCTAATTATGCTACAAAACTCAGCATCGTCTTTTTGTACCGAGATTATTCACAAGTAATACTTCGTCTGCTTGACGCTAGATCCACGACCAATTCCGCATACGGTTATACGCATTTTTTCTAGTGGGGTATTCTCTAGCGAGGTATGACGAAACGTTGCCTAACACACCATTGCTAAACATTTACGTATACATATTGCTAACAGTAACGACGAATGGTGCCGCTATTCGGGTTGTATGTCACCTTATGGTGTACGTGTATATAAAACAAATTTATGATGTCACTGGCAATCTTCTCTTTCACTTTAAGCATAATAGAGGTCAGTTACATGCATTTTAGGCGCTAGAACGGAAGAAAATAAGTGTGGCTCTCTAGAAAATATGATTTGAGTCATAAGAGCAAAGCGATGTCGGGCCTGATGGGACTCGGCGCAGTCAGTTTTTCGGGGACAAATTTGTCCGCTCCCGAGATGAAATGTCCTTAAAAAGAAAATACACGCGATCATGTCGCTCTTCCATAGCTCTTTTTCTCTTCCTTTCTACTCTTAACAGACAAATATATATCACTCATGGCTCCTCTCAAGATAATCGGCGCAGGATGTGGCCGCACAGGAACGACAAGTTTGCGCATCGCCCTGAACAAACTCGGGTAAGAAAGCCTGAACGGTCTTGCTCGCGTGGATCATGCAACTCATCGGAACGATTGCGCCATATGGCGTCACCCTACGCACTTAGGTACCACTGTCATCATATGGTTGAGATGATGGTGCCTGGACGCCATCCGCTCGAGTTCCGTGAGGCGTACCTGCATCCCGAGCGCGAGACGGACTGGGATATGCTGTATGAAGGCTTTGACGCCGGCGTGGACTGGTAAGCAAGAAGTGCACACACACACACACACCAAGTCACAACGTCTCACGCTTCTACTTTTAGGCCAACCGCTGCTTTTGTTAAACCTCTGATGGAGAAATACCCGGACGCCAAGGTGATCCTCACCGAGCGTGATCCCGACGCCTGGCTCAAGTCTGTGCGCAACACGATTGGCAGAATAGCCGAGAAAAAAATGATGGGAGACGTCGAGGGCACGCACATGTCAGATAACCAAAAGATGGTGGCCACCATCGTTTTGGACGGCGCATTTGGTGACATCGAAGGCGTCTACCGAGATGATGAAAAGATGAAGCAGCGCTACCTCGACCACAATGCCTGGGTCAAGACCCACGTGCCTGCCGACCGCCTCTTGATTTTGCAGACCAACGAGCTCAACTGGGAGGCGCTGTGTTCATTCCTTGGCAAGGACGCACCGGACGAACCGTTCCCGCGCGCCAACACGACCGAAGACATGCAGGCTATGCAGGCCCTGATGGAGGAAAAGGGCTTTAACAGCGAAGAGATTCAGCAGCAAATCCAAGACCGTCTAGCCAATAACAAATAAATGACATTTCAGCAGCCTGTAACAGGCTTAAGCGGGGTTGTTGAATAGCCGAAATCGCTGTTACCCTTATACTGCATACATGTCCATACCTAGTCAGTTCATGAGGAACAAGGTGTGAATGATGCGATAAAATAAAGCGTGTAAAGCATATTGTATTTTGGGGAATAATCAAGCGAAAACCTTATGTGCGAATCGGTGGGGCGAAGAAAAAGAAATCCCACACATGTTATCATATAATACAAAGTGAAAAGATCAGCTGATCAATACAGTCCGTAGAAACTATCGTCGGTATCCGGGTCGGTCGATGTGGTATCAGTCCAGGCGCCGCCGCTCAAGAAATCAGCGAACATGGCACCCTCTCTCCAGTAATTGAACCGTCCTTGGGAGTCAAGGTATCCATCATCGCGAGGGCCGTCGTAGTCAGCCGTTGTGTGCTCGTTACTCGAATAGGCCTCGTGCTCGCTCTCCGCATCCGCATCGAACAGATAGTCACTGTTTGCGCTGTACGGCTCACCATCGCTGTCCAGAAGGGTCGTCGAATGACGGCTGTCTAGTACGTCTAACCAGCGCAGGGCCGCCGAAACGTCGCTCTCGTAATCATGATCACCTCTGATATCCTCTTGGCTCTCTTCATACACATCGCGTTCATCCTCCCCGTCTCCGTCTTCGGCTTCTTCCTCGGATACACCTGATTCATGGTCATCACCGGATGAATCGCTATGAGAGTCATTCAGATCACTGCTGATGTGAGCTAGGTCGTCCCCTTCATCTTCATCCGAGCCTTCGTCTTCGTCCTCGTCATCGTCCGAGCCTACGACGATCACTGACCCGTTCTCGTCATATTGATCCAGATCGCTCTCGTCATCTGTAGCAGTGTATACACTACTATCGTACTCAGTCTCGCTTTCGTACTCCTCATAGCCATTGTCAAGATTGTCTTCGACATTGTCTGAATAGGGTAGCTCGTAGTCGCGGTCATCATCTAGGTCCGACATGGTCTCGTAGTTGTACATGCCTGTCAAGCGGGAGAAGGGGAGGGCCGACCTACCCTCAGACACGCCCGCCTCAGGCACAGGTACGGTCCTCTCTCGGGAACGTGCAAGCTCGGATTGAGAAGGTAAAGGTGAGCGGCTGTGGTTATAAGGCAGAATACGATAAGATAGTGTCAGTCTGCGAGGCTTTTGAAATTTGTTTAATTTTATGCATTGACGGACTTACCAGATAGGGCAGGTGGGGTGCATCTCCAGCCAAGGGCGCAGGCAGGATTCGTGGTACTCGTGAGCACAAGGCATTCGTATCAGCATCAGCTCGCTGCCAAAGGTGTCTTGACAGATGGCGCATTCTTCGTCAACGTCTGCAGCAAACGCGCGTTTATTCGTACAACGAGGGATATCAAAGTCACTTGCTTCAGTCTCACCTTGGTCTATCGCATGAAGCTGCCGTGTGCGCAGCATATCGATACGTGAACGCGGGGAAGGAACCTGAACGAGTCTTTTTTTTTGTTTTTTTTTGTGCCAATGTATGAGAAGCCAAGGAGGGGGCCAAGCGTTGCACTGATATACTACTTTACATTGCTCTCTCTGCACGCATTAAATTGGACATGATACGCTGTAAGGAGAAGGTGTCTGCCGCAGAGCTAGGCGGGGGTATCTCATGAAGGTCGCTGCGGGTGAAACATGCGGATAAGCCAAACGTGGAATGAGAAATATGATTCACTGGGAGCTTACGAAGAGGTATGGGGCGGGTTGTTTGGCAGAGACGCCGAGGCAGGCGGGGTCGGGAGCTGTTGTGGTCGCTGCAGTTCTTGCTGTCGTTGGCGTTGGTATTGGCGTTGCTGAGCGCGAGTGAGGACGCGTTGGCGAGCCGCCTCTTCTTCATAGCGCAAAGAGGCAAACTCGTCGTCAGAATGGTAGCCGTAGACGGAGGTGTGCGGGTCCCCGGACAGATGGGCGACCGTGTCGTGGTATTCGGTGTCGGACGCACTCTCGGCGCTTCCCTGATCGTGATTGGAGAAGATACGGCTGAGCGTGGAGTCGAATATATCAGCGAGGTCCTCCTCCAGGTCCCGGGTGGGCTCGAAGGAAAACCTGCGGGGAGAATCGTCGACGGTCCTGATCTTGACTCGCCGAGAAGAAGCTCTTAGCAATGAAGACGTAATCAGGAGTCACTTGCCTCTTCGACGAACTCGGAGGAGCACCGGCTACACCTGAGACGAGGGGCCGAATAGGATGAAAGCTGACATTGGTGGCAAAAGTACTCGGCATACCCGGCACTGGCAGCGAATGCGTTGCGGCGGCGTCGATACATGCAGAAGAGGGGAAGGTGGGGTCCAAGAACAGACAAAAGAGAAGACAAGACAACACACGAAAAGGACTGAGTTTCACCCGATTATCTCTCTTTCCCTTTTCTTTTCTTCTTTCTTGCTTTGTACTAAACAAGGCAAAACTGCTTACAGTTTCCTTACACAGACCCCTCATTTTACATTCCTTGCTGCGGCATGACTGAATTCGTGCCACAATACCAAGAAGCCGAGCACCCGCTCAGTCCAGCCGAGATTGAGGTAACGCAGACTAGTCATAGTCATAGAGAGAGAGAGCACTTTGCTCAAAAGACACACACACACATATACAAGGTGCTTCGGCGACAATTCGAACGGGAAGGCAGCTACGTTACGATACAGACCAAGTTCAACTATGCATGGGGACTGATAAAGTCTGACCAGCCCGAACAAGTCGCGTATGGCATCTCGCTTCTCTCGGGTAAATGAAAGCATGAAAGCATGAAAGCATATCTCTTTTTCTCTCTTGCCGTTTGCGCAGTACGTTGACAGCAGTCGATAGAAATCTACACGGACTCACCTGAGCGGCGGCGCGAGTGTTTGTATTACCTTGCGCTCGGCCATTACAAAATCTCCAATTTCATCGACGCACGCCAGTTTAACCGCGAACTCTTGCGCCACGAACCTAACAATGCGCAAGCCGTCGCTCTCAACAAACTGATTGATGAACGCGTATCACGAGGTATTAAACCAAAAAAAAAAAAAAAAAAAAAAGGATGTGTGCCTCACACTTTGAATTGAGTAGAGGGCGTCATTGGACTGGCTATTGTCAGCGGTGTCCTCACCGTGGGTGCTGTCTTGGTGGCCATCCTGATCAGAAGAGCAGCATCCAAAAAGTGACAAGAATCTGAATCATCTGCTTATGCTTCTTCTCATGCTCATATTACGCGTACTCCTATATCCCCCCTCTATTATCTGCTACTAAAGACACGCTCATTGATACAGTAGAAGCATGCTGGGGTCGCTTTCTGTGGAATTCGGGTTTCATTTTGCATTGTTTGCGGGAGGTTTCCTTTCTTGGTGAGAGTGTGTGTGCGGTCGTTTTACATATTATTTTTTTTTGCCCGCCTATGAACTGCTTCTTTCCTTCTTTCTCTTTCCCATTCTTGACTAGTGTAGACATACTTTATACTCCCAATGCCGGAACCACTGGAGGCACAGGAAAGCAATGTGGTGAATGAAGCGAATGTATACCCTACCAAAGAAACCGGCTCCTCCGATGCGGGCGTGAAACGTACCACCGAAGAAGCAGACATTGACATTGACCTGGACGCGCCGCGCAAGTTGCGCCAGCGCCAGCGCACCCATTCACCCGTGTACGAGGAGGAGTATTATGGCCCGTTGACAAAAAGGAGAACCCGCCGGTTCCTCCTTCGGCATGCCTCCCAGCCGCGGTGGCATAATCAAGCGTACATGCTCTTTTTGGCGTTGCGCCAACATCCCGATCGCTGCTTGTCTCGCCCTGAGCTGATCAAGGCCGCACTGGCTCTGGATCTCAAGATCAGCCAGGAGCGGAACCTCCCTCGCGTCTTCAAGGGCAAGGTAAGAGAGAGAGAGAGCAAGAGAGAGTGATCCCCAGAAGAAGAAGATAAAAAAAGGAACTCTGTCGGGTGCGTGTTGGTTGCATTGTATCATGGACTGAAGGACAAGGACAGACGCCTGCCAACTCGGCCTCGGCCAGTTTAACGACCAACACCGACCGGTACTTTATTCCGTTCAAGCCTGAAGGCAGCCGCTCCACCCACTTCAAACTCGCCTACGAGCCAGGCGACTTTAAAAAGGCCGTCGAGGAATACCGCAAATGGGAAAAGAAGCTTGCAGAGCACGACTGGCCCTTTTGCTTTGGCGTCCCCAAGGAAGGCATGCACATGGAACCCACCGTCGGCGCTGAGCTCAAGGAAGAACTCAAGGCCGATCCCAACCGGTCTCTCGACGGCAAGCCTTTACCTGTGCCTGTGCCTTCCTCGTTGCCAGCACCCGAATCAAACGCAGCCGTCACCGCCCCACCCGATGCAGACCCCTCACGCGACGTTAACGCGCCCCACGCGAAAGAGCAAGACAAAGGCGAGAGAACGCTGGAACCCGACAAGACAGGCACACCGCCGCACACGGAGATCACTAACACCACACAGGACACGACGACGGGGTCCTTACCCACGACACACACCGAAAACAACACAACACCAGCAGCCAAGGAAGGCGAGGAAGAGGATGAAAAGACGCTGGAGCAGCGAAAGGAGGAGGAGCTGGCCAAGTTGGATCTGAGCGACGTGCCCACGCGATGGCAGGATATTGTACGGGTCGGCCCTTCCACGATCCCAGGCGCAGGCCAGGGCCTGTTTGCGACGCGCAAGCTGCCGTACAACAGCCCGCTCGGTTTCTACTTTGGCGTGCCCATGACCGAGGACGAGTTTGACTCGCTCAAGAACGACGTCGGCCGAGCCTCCGAGTACTCGATCATGTACCGCCGCACCGTGCTCGATGCCACCGACGACGACGGCCAGCCCTTTGGCGACCCGGACGGCGAGATGTACTGCCCCTTCCACTACATGAACGAAACCACCGAGCAGCAAGCCAACATTCTGTTTGTCGAGGGCGTCGTCGTCAACCAGGTCATTTGCTGGACCAAGCGCGACATTGAACCGGGCGAAGAGCTGTTTGTGTACTACGGTGGCGATGTCGAACGACACTGGAAAGACGAGAAAAAGCCCACGAATGGCGTGTAGCGAAAAGCAAGCTGGTCTAGCGAGGGTTTTATCAATCAAAAAGATAAATAAATAATAGTCATTATGGAGATAATGGAAAGGAAAAAAGAGAAAAAAGAAAAAGAGAAAAAGATCAACAGTAATAAATGCGTGATGGATGCTATGCTGTGAAAAAGGACAAAATTAAAGGAATTAAGGGACAGGGTATCGCCTACTTGAGAGGAGGGGAAGTAGGGTGTGCGGGAAGGCAGTGATGAGGCGGGGTCGTTAGGTATTTCGCAGAAACCGTGGGCGTCGTAACGCTCGTTCGACTGCTGCTGTTGGTGTTGATAGACGACGTCGATGTGATGCTGCTGTTGCTCATCCCGCGCTCCATGGTGGGTGGCGTGACGTTGGTGCTGGTACTGGTACTGGTGCTGATGCTCGTGCTACGGATGGGAGGTGAAACCGCAGAGGGACTCATAGTAGAGAGGTAAGTGGAATGATGCGGAGAATGCGGGTGACTGGCGCTAGAGCTGTGATGATGATGCTGATGACTATCGTTATTCTTATTGTTATTGTTGTTATTATTGTTGTTGCTGTTGTTGCTACTATTATGGACAGGGCTCTGCTGTTTCTCCAGAAAAGCGTTCGGGTCAGGGATGGTGATCTGACGCCAGCTGGACAGGCGCGGCGGGGACTGGGACCGAGCACGGAGACGGAAGGAGGTGGTCAGGCGCTTGAGGATCGTGGCGCTCGACGAGGTAGACGAGGCGGTGCTGGTCATCGACAGGTTCGACACGGAGCAACCGTCGTCGGGTGGCACGACGCTCAGCGAGGATCCAAAGTTATGCTGGAGGGGCGAGGTCGGGAGCGGCGGTACAGGCGGCGGGGGTTGGTTCTGTTGCTGCTGCTGTTGAAGCGACGAGGCCAGGGTGGGCGAGCTGCGCAGGCGACGCGGTGACAGTGCGAGCGGGTTGGCGTGCTGCGAGGACGAGGGTTTCTTGTGTGGTGTTGTGGTTTTGGAAGGGGTAGGAGTGACCGCGACGAGGCGCGCAGGGTCGGTGACAAAAGGGATAAAGGCGCTGATGCGCATGAGCTCAATGACAGCAACGCAGGCAGGACGGAGAAGGGCAGGGTGGTAGGACTGCTTCTCATGATAGGTGTGGAGGAGGTGCTGTCGCAGCTCGTAAGGGATGTTGACTTCTTGCGCCGCGTTGGTCAGGATGAACCGCTGCAGAATGTCCTCAAACTTGGCTTTGAGGGTATCGAACCGGATGCGCTCTTCGTGGTTGAGCGTGGCGTCCTCCTCGGTAAACCAAAAGGGCTGGTTGCGAATGACCACGGGCGTGTCGGGGTCGTCTGGGGCGTCACCAAAGTAGAGGCGGGCGGACTGGGCGTAGTCTGTCACGGCCATGTAAAAAGCGAGGTTCTCAGCGCAGTACGTCTGTTCAAGATAGTCTGCAAATTCACGGAAACTGAATGGAGGCGGTGCCTGGTTCTGCAGTACCAGTTCAAGAGTCAGACCATCCCCAGATGGGCTAATTCCTCCATTCTGATAAGGCTGATGGCGGAACTGCCGTGGGGCTTTATCAGAGAGCGGCATCAAACTCCAGCAAAAACCCGCTCTTAGCTTGTAACGAGGAAAAGGGAAGCAAAGAAAAGGAACGGAAAGGAAGGAAAGGAAAGGATAGGAAAAAATGAGAGAGGGAAGAAAAGCTGCAGAAAAAAAAGCAGTAAAAAAGTGAAAACGAGGAGGAATGCAGAAAGGAGTGACAAAAAGATTAAGATGAACAATCAGCAATAAGCCGAAATAATAATAAATGAAAACGGGTGGCTGGAAAGGATACAGTGCGCATCGGTGAGGGTCGTACAGGCACCGATGGTTCTGTCGTACCAGACCGCACTCCTCCCATACTGTAGAATTCTTTGGCGGAATCACTCATGAAGTTGGCTCGAAAAAGAAAATGATGTCGTTGGATGATGTGGTTTTTTGTCGTTAAAGCAGAATCAATCATCCATTAGCAGATATTGTAGCTAATAGAAGATGCAGAATGCGCTATAAACACTTGCAAAAGCAGAAGGAAAGTAGCGCGTCAAATACACTGCAAAGAGCTCATGTTGATTGGATATAGTTTAACGTCCGCTGGGCAATATGAAAACCTGAGCACCCCACCTGCCTTTGGCTGATAACGACTTTCGGTTAACGAACATAGCGCATGTCGACCTTGAAACTGTGTCAATGGGTGCTTTTAGCCAAGCCGAGCAAATTCGTCCTCTCCTTATAACCACCCCACACTTGAACATGAAAAGTTCCAGGTACAAGGGACAGTAAGTTTCACTACATCCTCAGCTATTCATTAAATGCAGGCAGCTATACTACGATATGAATAAAGTAACAAGTGTATATGGTGGTGCGTTTTGTGTTAAAAGCGTCCGCACGTGTGTGTTCATGTGCTTGGCTTTGCGCGCGATATAAAATCGTCTCTGGGCGGAGTAACTGCCAGGCCTACCTTTCATGCGCAGTTTGGAGGTCCAGCTGCAGGCGACAAGTTCGATATTGTGAAGTGCTTTTACGAGATGGGGATCATCCATCATACAATTGCAGACAAGACGGTGCATCAAGCAGCGACGTGGAACTTAAGGCGCGCTCAGCAATGAGCTCTGAATCATACACGGTCCGACTTCACCGTAAGTTAATGTAAGCCGCGCTCAGCTATGGGCTCTGGATCAAACACTCTCCAAATTTCGCAGTAAGCTAATGTCTTCTAGTTTGCATTGGGCTTTATCTTGGCTAGTATTGGATTTTATCCTGGCTGGTAGTGACTTTATCCTGGTCCTCTGCTCCCCACAAGGCCCTGGGGCTTCCCCATCCTGCGATTTTGGACCCGTCGAAAATAATTTTTTTATCCTGGCTCGTATTGACGAATGCTGGCCCGCATTGACTTCATCCTGGGTAGCACAGTATTAAGTTTATCCTGACTGCAAATTACTAAGCCAATTCTTTAAATCTTAAAACAGAGGAAACTATCAGGATACTGGCAAAGAGTTTTGAAACCGAAGAATATTGATACTGCGAGAAGTACAGCATCGGCTGCAGGATACAGCACCGGCTGCAGCATGTAGCTCGTCGTCAAAGAGGAATTTGGCTGATACTTTGGAACTGACAGTGACAATGTATGCATTTACGTTTTAATTATAGTGATATTGGCTTAACTTATCGATTGGGCAGGAGTCATTGACTGGATCAAGCTATCGACCAAGTGCGGCTGTTACCTCTGTGTGCATATAATCCGAGATGCTGAGATGTTGGCACGTACTGTCTGCTACCGATCGACTGTAAGTTGAGCATACCGAACGCTACAAAGATATTAGGCTAATCAAACCGCTAGCGCCGTGAACTTCATATGTCGTATATGTAGTACTTTGCATATCGCAAACAATATGCCGCTCAACGTGTGGGAAGCAATGTTGACTAGCTGTATGGAGGATTACGGTGAAGCGGGCTGGAGTTGCCGAAGATTCAGTGGAGGTTGTGATGACCCGTAGCCGCAGACGAAGGTGCTCAGTCACACCCGAAGCGCGATCGAAGTGTCACTCTTGGATGAAGCGAAGCGAGTCGCACCACTTGTCAGGATTTATACAGGGAATTGTAAGTATGTACAATCGTTATGTGTCTGCTTATACTGATCTTTTATTACGCATATTCAAGTCATATAGCACGTCATACTGTCCACGTGATATCAACGAGGATACTTTTGTGAAGGACACGCTCATCCCCACTCTCAAGCCTTATTTTCCCAATGATGCAATGATACGAACAGAAGGGTAAAAAAAACTCATATTTATCAGCACGACAATTAATAAAAGTTACTGTAGAGCAAATGGTGAACTGGAAGAGTCGACCGCACGGAAAAGAAACTAGATGAAACCAGCCGGGGTAGAAAAGGAGACTTAAGAGTGCACACCTGCGATGGTGATAAGAGCAAGCTGTTATGTGTCTTGGAATGCAAACTGCCCGGATCAAGCAAAAGTGATGACCTTGTCAAAACTTCCTTGCAACAAGCAACACGGGATCTGGCTCCTTACTCGCGTCGATCAGCAAATCAATAATGCCAGGACGGCATATCTCCAATCGCGGCATGCGTACACTGCCAGCCCTTTGGCGCGTTCAGCCTTATCGACACTGTTATAGCTGAACACGTCTTAGACGATCTTGGCTAAATCAGCACCGCTTTTACTCGCACACCTTCCGCCTTGCTCTCTTTCTCTTTTCCGATTCCTACTGCGGAACGATACTTACTCTGTACATCATGTCGTTCTGCCTTTCTATTCCTTATCGCAAGTCTGTGCGCCCGCTCCTTCAATATATCAAGTGACGCGTACGGACAATAAACTCAGTCTTCTGAAAAAAGAAAAGAAAATTGATGCGCACGATCGAGCTTCATTCTGTTTCTGCAGTTGTTTATATCACATTCTGCATCTTCTGTTGGCTATTGTCTTGAAAAGACGCTTATGTAACTTGCAATCTGCTGATGAATGATTGACTTTGCTTTAGCGACAAAATCCACGCAATCCACCGACATCATTTTCTTTCCATCAGCGACAAATAACTCTCTGGGTCAACGTCGTTTTACTTTTGGAAAGTGTGATATAAAAATATGTGACACCGCCAAATAATCCTACGGGAGGAGTGGCAATTTCTATTGTACATCAGCACGTCGGTCAGCAAAAACGTCAATCTGTCAATGAAAGTATTGTAGCGCTTGCTTTGCTTTGCTTTGCTTTGCTTTCCTTTTTCTTTTCTCTACTTTATTTTCTCTGTTCTTCTGCTACGACTACCACCGGATTCTTCTCTTCTCCCTTCCCCTTTTTTAGCCATGCCTCGTATCTTACGCAAGAAACTCGTCTTCATCGGTGATGGTGCTTGCGGCAAAACCAGCCTGCTGATCGTCTATCAGAACGGCCGCTTCCCGCAGGTACATATAAACGTATCCCTACAAACATATCCCACACAGTACACAAACAAACAACACATATATGCGCTCTCATGATGGAGAAAAAACGTGTATCTCACTATTTCAACAACGCATAATTTGATTTAAAAAGAAGTATCTGCCCACCGTCTTTGAAAACTACATCACCCGTCTCGACCTGCCGAACAACAAAAAAGTCGAACTCGCGTTGTGGGACACTGCGGGTCAGGAGGACTATGATCGACTGCGGCCACTTTCGTATTACGAGACCGACGTTGTCCTAATTTGCTATGCAGTAAACAATCCGATTTCCTTTCAGAACGTTCGTGACAAGGTAAACTCGCTCGCCACCAGGGTCCTGTTTTCTTTATTGCTTTTTATGCGACTGTTTCTAAAAGCACAATGGATGATTGCATAATACCAGTGGCTTCCAGAAGTCAAGCATTACTGTGGTAGCAACGTTGCGCGGATCCTAGTCGGTCTCAAGACCGATCTGCGCACCAAAGCAGCCTCCTCCTCCACAGAAAGCAACATGGCCACGACAAGTAACGTGAGCAGCAGTAATGAGGATGATGTGTCTTGCATCATATCGTTTGAACAGGTACTGTTTTCTCTTTTTTTATTTTTCAGGGAGAAAAACAAAACAAAAAAAGAGGTCCGATTTTATCATTGACACTGTACCTAACCTTATTGTGCAGGGTGCAGCACTGGCGAAAGAAATCAAAGCAAAATATTGCGAATGCAGCGCCAAGGAGAATCTCCATGTCGACGATGTTATCCGCACCGCCGCACACGCAGCGGTGAAACCAAGGACACTGCTCAAGAAACGTTGGTGTCGTATCTTGTAGCGTCGTTTATTACAACTTATTTTACGCACCTTTCAACACAAACACATCACCCATGTTCATCCCACATCGACAACCATTTTAGTAGTAGCACACGACATTTATTAACATCATGTACACACACCTACGCACACAACTCAAACGTCATATATATTCCAGCAAAGCATCTTCTCTTCCATTAATCTTTTAGTATTGCCATCTTAAGCTATCTATCTAGTTCACTATCCCTTTTTCTGTCTTTTGTTTTGTATACACTTGCATCGCCACGAGGAAATACATATAATAAACGCGCGCACTTGTACGATATCAAGTGCATACACCCCCACTGCTTATTGGTTTGACAGCACACGTGGTGGAGATAAAACAAAAAAGTGCTGCACTCTATCGACTTTACTAAACTGTCCCCCTTCCCTCTTTGATCGCTTTCACGGAAACGGTTCCGTCTTTTTTTTCGGGACCCGCCAGGCTTTTATTTGTTATGCAGGTGATTACAAGTCTCAGTATACTGTATTTTTCTGTCCCTGTCCTGCGTCACCAATAATCCCAATCACAGTACAATCATTGGATGACCGATATAGCTTCACGGTAAATGATCCAGGACTCCCTTTGTAGGCCAGTCGTTCCGAGGCTCGATAGGGCTAAAAGATCGCTCAGTGTTCCACCAAAAAAAAAAAAAAAATATAGGATGTCTTTTTTTTTCCAAGGGTCAGGTGCCGTACGATATGCCTTTAGTTTATCTGGTGAACGTGAGGCTGACAAAATGCAGATACTATTATGTGGCAGTGGATGAAGGGCCACGGACGAACAGAAGTAAAAGAAAAAAAAGTAAATGAAAAGCCTTTGCAAGAGGGCTTTTTACCGTAGGAAAAACGCTGGCGGTAAAATCTCATTTTCCGGCTTTTTGTTCTTGTTTTATTTGGTCGACACATGAGTGCTTGCATCAATGGCTGACATCTGTGTTCCCGTGCTGTTATCTCAAAGACGACCTGGCCCGGAATTACAAAGAGAGAGAGACTGCACTGTTCTCGACGATTTGTATGCTCCGGAACCTCACGTGCTGGACGTTCATGCATGAAAAAACACTCATCTCCAGCGAAAGGTCACATTCTGCAGAGAATACACGAAAACACTAACTGGCTTCCTCCTCAGTTTGTGACAGCTTTGAAAATAGTGACTTTGGCAACGACGACGGGAAGGACGTGTTTGCGGCTGCACCCGTGATAACGCCTTTTTCCAACGCGACACGCCACCAGCCACCAAAGATGATCATCTCTTTGAGATGCAACAAGCGTGCCAGCAGCGAATGCCTTACCGCTGGCCAGATATAAGCTTTGGTGGTTACTTCTCTGCTGTCATACAGGAATCTTCAATCAGCGGCGTCAACTAGTTTCGGGAGCAGGAAGAAGTAGCCCCGATCCGAAGGCGGAGGGACTCACTCTGATCCAAGTCTAGGAAGCAATTGCTGCCTCGAGGTCGATCTGGTCCTGCAAACGTTTACAGTGCCTCACCTACCAACGGCGCGAGTTTGCGTGACGGAACCGTGCCAAAACGCATGAAGCCGAGACCCTTGATTCCATCATCAAATGCGTTTATTCTCTGTTGTTGCCATTGCTGATATGATGCTGATGAACACAATCCATAGCAAGACTGTCCTGATCAACACAGTGGAAGTATATGACCGGGCTCTGATCCAACGATAAGCATCGAAAGTCTTTGGTTCACTGAAAGGAAGGAGTGCATGACACGTCAAGTCCAGCACCTATCAAAACTTCATACCCCGACATATGGCTGCGGCCATGCTGCTGCGCGATAGACAGTGGTTGTGCCATTTAGCAACAGCTACAGCCCAGTTTTCTAGTTACCGCTGTATAATAAATTTGGAAACAAAAGGAAAGAGCATTTCAGAGTCTTTAAGTGGGAGCTTCTGAAGAGACTCTTGAACGGAAGCTTTCTTGGAAAAAAGGGGGCACTTATTTCAACGCGAAACACTGTGTCCCGGAAGGCATCTTTGACGGCTGAGCCTCAATTTTTATCCCGCCCCACCTCAAAAAAAAGGAAAAACCTTAATGCCATGTGGCCTTTTCATTAGGAGGTGTTGACTATGCTTGCAAGCCCAACAAGCTTGGTTCCTCATCCAACTGATTGCATAGACACTTTCGTTGGGCCATACATGAGGCGTATGGATAAGCCTATAGTAAAATCATTCCTTGTTAGGGCCGTTATCAAAGGACACCTGTCCTCATTTCTTGATGTGTTGTTTGTGATACAAGAAAAATAAAGCATGTTATCTTGTTGATCATATAAAGTTTTCTAATGGTGCATTCTTTTATTCTTTCTCACTGAAGACAGTTGCGTCTTTTGACCGGTCAATCTACAGCGGCAGTTTTAGGGCAGACAGTGGCCTCCCAGGTACGAATAGCAAAACCAGAAACCGCTGAAAACATGGGAGAGATTATCTGTCGTTTTTGGGCCCCATCCTCCCCCGCCCATTCCCCGCCCCCATCCAGTCTGTCTTCCTGTCTTTTGACTAAAGCGTGCGATTGGTGGCGCTCCCAGTTTACCCGGTTGCACGTTGCACGAACGGCAGTGAAAGAAAAAAAAAAAAAAGATGCAGCGGAAGACAGACAATTGGTATCTCTACATGTAACCCAGCTCATCCGATCATTCCGGGGTCTGTACCTCAAACTCACGGAATTGTTTGCCCTGGATCGGCGTACTGCACCTTGTGGTTGTTATACTCTACACGTGTATTCTGACACAACAACATTCTCTTAGGTACATGCTGTGTCGCGCTGTATTGCGAAAAAAAAATAGAAAGAAAAACAAACAATGGGGTAAGGTGGTATAGCTACAAATATGGTACATAAAGAGGAGAAGATGAAGGAAGGGCGGGGTCTTTAGGCGGCCTCGCGAGGGACGGTGGCAATGTAAAAACGTTCATAATTGGACATGGCCAAGGGCTCATAATTTGTGGCCATAAGGAGGTCTTGCACGCTATGTACAAGTGACGACAGGTCGGTGGACGAGGTGGCAGGTCCGGTCGTTGATGCCTCAGAGGCCGAGGTGTGGCGTCTGACCGGTGGATCGGGTCGTACAACGACACGACGGGTGCTGCCGCTGCCGGAGAGACCAGAGTGTCGATATTGTCTGTAGACATTCGGTGTTATATTTCGCTCAAGCATGCGATGCCAGTCAGGTCGCACTTGATCTAGTATAGTGCCAGGTGAGTGAGTGGTACGCGTGTTGCTATAGTCTGTTATGAGATCCATACCCACAAGGACCACATCTGGGTCGTTGGGACCCAGAAATTTGCGCCGACGCTCGCGATAGACATCAAAACTAAGGTCCTGGCGACGACTGGAAAATTTCTAATTTTTTCCACAAAAAATTTTGAGTGGGTGATGTTCACAAAGTACGAGTGTTTCTTTGTACCTCGTATTTCTTGCTAAAGGGCGGCGGCATGTGAATCACGCCAAAGTTGGGTTGCACACAAAAGGGGCAGGACGGTGGGACCATGGGTGTGTCCGCGGATCGCTTCAGCTGCAAGAAGCATTCGGTGCAAATGGGCTTATCGCAGCAACGCGAGTAATTTATGCATGCAGGGTAGTACTAGACAGGTTGAGTCGTTTTCAGTCCATGTGTGTGAGAATTCAGCCAAATAGCACTCACGAGGAAGCAGATGGGACACTCGACGGTATTTTCATACAACCAGCGCTGCTTGTCTGCACTGGTGAGTAGCACAGGGCTCTTATTTGCGGTGACAAGGTTTTTCACCGTGTCCAGACCGGGTATTTTTGCGTCCTTGGCATAATCGTCATTATGATTCGAAGGCGGCTCCGATAGGCCTAAATTAATGCAAACACGCGTTCATACATGAATACCTGTTTCTGTGGCAGCAAGATAGCACCTACCTGGATAGAAGGGAGCGAGAAGACCATTTCGTATGAACCGTTTTAGGGCGGCGCAGTCGTAGTGTGTGTCGGCGAAGGTGTGAATGCCGCGTGGCACGACGAAGCCCAGATCGACCTGCTCCGTCTTCTCATGAACCAAAGGGAGCGATTTCGAAATGGAAGAGCCCATGGTGAAAATGTGGGGAAAGAAGGGTGTTTTCAGAGGATCCACTGAAGATGGTCCGTATTTATAGATCAAGGAAGGAGGAGAAGAGAGAAAAAGAGAGTGTGCGAGTAAAAAGAGGAAAAAAAAAAAAGGACAATGCATCACCTGTGGGGGGGTTCGTGCGCGTCGGCTATTTTCGAGTCGTGTCACCTCAAGTGTGACTCGAACTCGCCCGCTGATCACTTTGCGTTGAATTCATTTGTCAGCTCTGCTGCAGATATCCTGTACGCCCCGCTTCTTCAACCACGCCCTGCTCATCATTGGTCCTCTGCCCTTGTCAGATTTACCAGTTCCTGCTTCCATTCTTTCCTATTATGTTCTTTTTCAAGAAGTATCTTTTCCCATATCCCCCTGTCAAAAATAAACATCTTTTATCCTCCGTCTGTACCTGAACAACCAAAAGATTTTTGTGTGGATGCCGCACACAGCCCGCCTTCGAGAGAAGGTTCCAGATTCCACGCTTGTGACAAAAGAGAGGTGTGACTTACTGCTGCGGAAAACCTTATGGCGTGATCGAGGTCACCCATTGTTCTTCGTCCGTTTTCAAGTCGAGCGACACATAATGACATCCAAAAGCAGAATTTGGCCCCTTCGTGATCTCCTGTCAGCAAAGTACACGACTCTTTGATTTGTAAGCTGCCAGGCACGGGAATTCATATCGAAATGAGAATGGTGTTATGTTGCCTCTCATATTTTCACGGCTGAGCACATAAGCTGAGTACTGTATAGCTTCCTATCACAGTCTAGGAAGACAGACCGGCCTTATTTGCAGCTCAGCATCCATGATACATGACCTTCAGCCTTGGTAGGTGCTAAGTAGTTGGAGCTCGTAGCAACCGTACACGTCATGCTGACATGCTGACAAAAGTATCGAGGCGTCAACCGTTATATTCTCACCGCAAATAGCTCAGAAACGACGCGATAAAGCCTATGGGATCTAAACATAACAAGCGCCAATCATATGCAGGAACACTGCGTCGAATTAAGCATGATGTAAATGGTATGTATGCTGTATTCTTAGACACGTGCACATTTTGTACCTATTATCGTTTTGCAGAAATTAATGTATGCAGACATTTTGAGGATACTGTTGCCTACGATCTATGTCATGCCGCGTGAAAGCAGACAGAGTGCCATGTGGTTTTCAATCTCGTATGGTGTAACTCTTATAATGTATAACATACTTTATATCGGTGACAGATATAGGGTACTACTTGCTGATATATACACTATCATTGTCTGATTCATAATTCATAGGACCCTCCTACGTACGTAGAAAGTGAGTAATTTGAGTGTGAGACTTTGCAGGACCTGATAAGCATCAAGTAAAAGACAGAGTCATATTTTAAATAGGACAATACCAAGACGCCGAGCAGCGTCCACCTAAAATGCTACTGTCAAAGGCTATCAATTAGTAACATGATAGCTCATTATTATGAATTCCCACGTAGAACACAAGCATTTTTATAGTTCAGTTTAGGATCTCCAAAGCTGTTGTCAATGTTGCCGTCCATGTTTCCCCCCCCCCCACCGAATCCCAAGAGTACAAGCCTCCTGAGCTTTAGTTTGAAGCCATATTTGCATAGGTTATATCGTAGAATTATGGATTGTGCAGTGTATATTACCATTGATCGATCGCGCGGGAGTTGCAACATGCCTATAAGGTCATTGCGTCTCCATTTTCCATTTTAAACACAATAAACATTTCGAGCTATATTACCATTGATCATGAAGGCGTGGATATATGAATAGGCACAGCTCTCTCGTAGAGACAGTAGATAGGCAAAAAAAAAAAACAATTTATATCCTCGCTACAGAACGCGTACATAATCGACGAGAAAATATAGAGACCGTTTTCATATGACTATCGTCTACGACCAGATCTTTGTCATGCACCAATATTAAAATGAGGGAACATGAATATCTCCCTCTTGCTCATGCAATGCGAGGTGGGAGAAACGAGAAACATGGAAAGAGATGCTTATATTCACACGTGGTGCCGCCGCCTTGAGCTGCATTTAACAGGATAATGATCCTGCCAAGCTCGTGCTCATAATTTTTGTGGCGTGGTGAAGGCCACTTTCAGAGGTCCGATCGATATTTATATCCATCCTTGCTATGCATGAATTTTAAAATAGTCTTCAGCGTATGTCAAATCCTCATTCTTGATATGTCCTAACCAAGCCAATGAAGAAAGACAGACATCTGTAGTCTACAGAAATTAGCGCGAAACTAGGGCCATCCCTAGACCGCATGTGATCGATGGCAACCGGAAATAGGCTGGTTATATACAGTGTACATTATAGAGGATGCGACATACACAATAAGGATACCCCTGAATCGGTACCTAAAGCAGGATAATGGCTGCAACGTATGAGCCATATTCGAAGGGAAACCAGACGATAAAAAGGGAAAGAGAGAGTAATTTAGAGCACTAACAGCTACACCATAACAACAGGCTACAAAAATGTCGAAAGGAAGGGCACCCTCAGACGTTTCACACAGCCAAGGACACAGCATGTCATACGCCGGACGAGGGATACACCATGTGACAGAATTAACCACTTCCCTATTTTCAGGGCTCCTTTGCGTGCGTCTTTTCTCTTTTATCGGTTTTCAGAAACGAACTGGACTGAATAGATACAACACATGCGTAAAGGTATGGCAGCATGCGCGGAAATCCAACTCAACGTGGTGCGTGTGCAACCTCAATCGCCCAACTCACCCCCCTCCCTCCTTTCTGTGTTTTTTCTTCATTCTTCATGTCAGTCGTCTCGACGCACAGCAGCAGAAGGTCGGGCCGGCCCCACAGCTCTCTGAGCACCCAGCACGAAACCTCGTCCACCCTCGACGTCCACGCCACGTCCAGCCGCCAACGTACATCCAAAAAGGATGAGGTACCGTCCACGTGCTCGTTGATTACGACCACTCTCATTCATATACTTTTCTCTTTTCTTTCTCATAATGGCGTTATTAGGCCATTCGAAAGAAACTCGAACAGGAAATCTCAAAAAAGCGAGGTGGACAGAGCCGTATCCGCCACACGAAAAAGATTGCCGGCACTGTCTCGGCCCTGCGTCCTGCTCAGGCCTTGACCATTCGAGAAAACATTCTCGTCATTGAAGCGGCCCAGCTGATGGCCGCGAAGCGCAGTGATTGTGCTCTCGTCGTCGACGAAGACGAGCACCTCTCTGGCATTTTCACGGCCAAGGATCTCGCCTATCGTGTTGTCGCTAGCCATTTGGATGCTGGGTAAGGATTATAAGATTTGAAAAAAGAAAAAGGATAATTCGAGAAAAACAACAACGACAAAGAAGCTTCCTTCGATATTGGAATAGACACTTACTGAGTGTTTTAGCTCAATCACGGTCGCTGATATCATGACGAAGGGACCCATGTGTGTCACTGCCGACACGTCCGCCCAGGATGCCCTGAACCTGATGGTCTCTCGCGGCTTCCGTCATTTGGTAATCCTTATTTATTTTGCTGCGCCATTTTCCCCTGTACTGATAAACAGGAACAGCCTGTCTGCAACGAAGAGGGCGACATCTTTGGTCTTCTAGACATCACCAAATGCCTGTATGAGGCGCTGAACAAGATGGAGCGCGCCTTTGGCTCGTCCCGCAAGCTGTACGATGCCTTGGAGGGTGTCGAACGCGAATGGGCCAACAGCCCTGTCCAATTCGTCCAGTACATGGAAGCCTTGCGCGACAAGATGTCCTGCCCGGACCTGACTACCGTCCTTGATCACCAAGGCCCGGTCCAGGTCTCGCTCAAATCCAATATCCGCGACATTGCCAAGCTGATGAAAGAATATCATACCACGGCTGTTCTCGTGATGGATCACGGTGCGCTGGCAGGCATATTTACGGTGAGAACATGCAACACTTCACGTTTGAATGGGTGGAAAACTAAACTGAAGGAAACAAAAAAAAATTTTTTTTAGTCCAAGGACATTGTGTTGCGGGTCATTGCAGCCGGTTTGGCTCCCGAAACGTGCTCGGTCGTGCGCGTTATGACACCCCACCCTGATACGGCTGAACCCTCGACGAGCATCCTGGATGCCCTGAAAAAGATGCATGGTAAGGCCGATCTTGCATGGAACGCGCGTGTTTAAGCGCGTGTGTGTGTATTGTATTGTGTGTATTGAACCTTGATTACCGGACCTTTCCATAGATGGCCATTACCTGAACTTGCCCGTTGTGGACGACGAAAAGCAGATCATTGGCCTGGTCGATGTCCTGCGGCTGACGTATGCGACGCTGGATCAGGTAAGGAACAGGAAGAACAAGAAAATAGGGTTGGTTTGGTGGGCATGGTTGGCGTGGCTTTAAGCTTTAGCTTGGGCCATGCTTCTCGGATGTATTGGTTATTGACACCCGTTGTGCGTGTGTGTATGCGTGTGTGTATGTGTGTATGTACGTTTGTATGCTTATGTGTATGTTTTTGCTTTTTAGATCCAAAGCATAGAAGGGAACTCGGGTGAGGGTGGCAAGTTCTGGAACAGCCTTGTCGCTGGCGATCATACAGAAACGGAGTCGGCGATATCGGATTCCCTTTCGCAAGCGGCCAACTCGCACATGTTTCAATCGCCCACAAGCCCGCATCCCGACCATCAGCGAGCTATATCTCCCAACATCATACCAAGCCATACCGGGCATGGATACCCCGAGCTGACGCCTGGCGACAGTGCGTCTGTCACCCATGGCGACGAGCGTTCCACTGTTTCATCGCATACGCATGGCACGTTCTCTTTCAAGTTTAATTACGGCGGCAAGACCCATCGGTTCCGTTCCGAGTACTCTAGCTATGCTGCACTCCGTGAAACCGTGCGCCAGAAGATCATGACTGAGCATCTCTCGCTGTCCCAGTCCTATGTGAACGTGCCCAGCGAAGCCGAAGAGGATGACAGCTGGCTGACGATCGCCTACCTCGACGACGAGGATGATCAGGTTTTGATGGCCTCCGACGCCGATGTCGAGGATGCAGTCAACCTCGCGCGCAAGCTGGGCCAGGACCGTGTCCGCTTGTTTGTCCAGGACGCCTTGCTGCTCAAACAGCAAGAAGAACAGGCGGCTGCTGAAGCAGCAGCAGCGGCGTCAGCCGCAGCCGCAGCCGCAGCGGCGGAAGAAGCCGCGACAGCCTCCTCCTCCACTGCTTTGGACGTGCCACCAGGCCAGCCTACCATTTCCGTCGTCGATAGCGACCGTCCTAAGAGCCGTACACTCACCGATGCGGAGGAAGCAAGTGCGGACGAGGCTGAAAGCGACGACGCATCATACACGCCCAAGCGCCGTCACCGTGGCAAGCGCGACGTCGCTGCCGAGTACAACTTGCCCATCCCGCAAGAGATGCTCCTTCCTGCTGCGATCACTTTTCTGGGTGTGGTGATCCTGGGCGTGTTTACAGTGACTAAACTGACGTCTAGCGACCGTCGCTACTAAACGGCAAATGGTAGCTTTGCTTGGTTTTTTTTTATTTTCTCACTCCCTTGCTCTCTCGCTTTCGCACACAGCAGCATTCACATCCATTATTCTCTTCCCTTTCACATTACGCACACATACAACCACACATTTACACATCCCTTGCTAGATCTCTTCTCTAAACTATCGATGACGGTACGATAGTGTACACTCTATGAAATCTATATTTCTGTTAATGCCATTCACAAGTCTTCCGCATCGACGGTTGTATGATTGTCTTCACGCGATTTTAATATTCAAGATTTTGCCGATGCATATGCTTATAAGCTCATGCAAACTATACATACATACACGCACGCACATACAAAAAAAAAAGTGCCCACTAAGTAAGAAAAAAACTTGGGGGAGGCAGGTTAAAGTTTGGGGGGTTGCTGACCAAGCGCACATCACCTGAATCGGGCCCTTGTTTTCCCTCATAAATACAGAACAAAGGCTATGTGCACTGACACGCCTTTCCTGTCGCGAGCAAAAGAAGCAAAGCAGGAGTACAAGCAATACGATGTCATAAGAGTCATATTAGCAAATCCATTCGATCGGTTGGTATGGCTTATAAGGCAATCAAGTACATGTGGCAAAAATATCCAGGCCCATGTTAAGATAGACATTGGTGAAGCTTCTTTTTCACCTTGCCTGATTCTGAAAAAGACAAAGCGTTTTTTTTTCTTTTTCTTGTCTTCCTTCTATTCTTACTTGATTGGTACAAGGATGCGTTGAGATGTCACAATATAAGAGATCCTGCAAGATACGCAATAAGCTTGAAAGCCGACAGAGCCGCGCAGCACATTTAGAAAATAACGTTTGTGGAGTCCAAACCTTTTATCTGGCAAAAAAAAAGAGTATCAATAAACTGTGTCAGGCGTTGTTGGGGATAAACACATATAAACAAACGGAAATAAGACGAATGCGGTCTGGTCCGTGTCTCTCTATCCTTCCTCTATATTTTTGCCTTTCTCTCTCCTAGTGGTCATTTTGTTCTACAACAGGAGCGGGGCAAGCGGGAAGATAGCGGAAACAAAGGGGGAGGGCCTTCTTGTGCACAATTATCGAATCTGCTAGTAGTCTCTGGTTTATTAACCATCACTGTCATCTTTCCAGATAATCTAGATTCTGCTTCTCACTTCTTTTTCTTCTCGGGCGTAAGATAAGCACGAGAGGAAACGAACAGAAGAGAGCAGAAGAAAAAAAATTCCCTCACGTATTTCTTCTTTTGTAAAAATGTTTCCTTCTTCCACCCTTACATCAAGGCTAGATTGGCATATGATTCTGTTGACATTCTGCACAAACTCAATGACTGTCATGCACATTGCGCCGGGCAAAGGCTTGAATAAACTTACGATTGTATAAATGGGACGAAATATGGTATAGAAAAAAAACCTGGGCACCGGTTGAGTAATTTTAAACCAACGGAACGACCAATGAAGGAGTCTATGTGTTTTTCTTTGTTATTTTGCTTATTATACCTAAATTCCGCACGGGTATGCCGGTACCACGGTTGCAAAAAGAAAGGGAAAAGTGTTTCCTTCAGAACCAGGAACGCAGCGTGCGAAACCTGTCACGACAGGTAGACAAGTGACTGATTGCGCGCGCGAACACAAAGATGGCAAAGACCACGCACCCTTTGTCATATATCATCCTACCTAATAATAAACCTAAAAGTGAGCCAGCACCGGCACTGGTTCCGAACAAAGAGAAAAGAAAA
Source organism: Syncephalastrum sp. PYS2702 (assembly GCA_023630325.1). Lineage (NCBI taxonomy): Eukaryota > Fungi > Mucoromycota > Mucoromycetes > Mucorales > Syncephalastraceae > Syncephalastrum > Syncephalastrum sp. PYS2702. The sequence continues at coordinate 31,928 of JAMAMT010000019.1, forward strand.
AAAGGGCCCGCCCTAAAGTGTCATGGGAACTTCGGTGCATCCCATTCCTTGTATGTATCTGCTCTCTCGGCTTACCCGAATCGTGCGAGCCGATCGCCACTTATCAACTTTTGGGATGTGCGCTTTATTTGTTCTGACGGAGGTGCACATCCTAGACAGGTAACCCGATAGCTCTTTGAAACGAAGCTGATCCGACCTCATTGTGTTGTGTATATGTGCGTGTGCGTGTGTACTTTGCAACATACACACACACGCTACCCGCACTCACACAAGGAAAAAAAAAAAAAGAAGGACTTTCCTTGTCATCGATATGCAAAGGGTGCACGCGCGGGCTCTCTGCTTTTTTACTTTTTTTGTGCGGCACACCTGGCACCTGCCAAACCATGATGCTGAACGATATATATAGCTGGCAGGTCTACTTTTCACATGAGTTTTTTTTTCTTCCGTTTTTTTTTATTATTTCTCTTTCACTTGCCTGAAAACTAAAACGACTACATAGCTCCACAAATTTTTTCCCTGCAGAATCCACTCAACCACACACCACCATCCTTACTACTACAACCAGAAAGCATACTATCTGATTGACGTTTACTCTCTTTTATTTGACCTTGCTTATTCTTCCTACTTCTTTATTCGTTTTCTCATCTACCCAGCCATTCTTTTTTCTTTTTTTTTTTTCTTACTTGAAACCCAATGACGTCTGCTTTCGTACCTTTCCAACCTCCTTCACGACCGTCCGCCAACAGCTCACCTACAGCTGCCATGACGTCCCTTCCTTCCCCGCCGCTGTATGGTCAGAACCTGTATGACCGCACCCGTCTGCCGATCAACAAGCGCTCGTTGTCACCCATTGATATAAAGCCACCCGAGCTAATGAAAAACAACCATGACAACTTGCTTCCCTCGTATGGTTTTAGCCTCCCTCCGCTGCAGCATGCACTCGACAGCATCCACGGACCCCAGCTGTCACCTTTGTCGTGTGCCTCGCCGCTCTCGTCCGAGGAAGACGACGACCAGCCACCCTCCCGAAAAGGTTCGATCGCGTCGATCCTCAACTCCGACCCGGAACTGCGCCAGCTCGATGAAGAGGAACACCGGAGTGGTTTCCAGTCCCACTTTTCGGGCGGACTCAAACGTGGCCGTCCTTGCTTGCCGCTTCAGTCGATTCTTCAACAACAACAGCAGCAGAAGAAACGCAAATGCTCGACCGACAGTGCGACGAGTAATAGCTCCAGCAGCGCGAGCAGCTCCGGTAGCAGCAGCAGTGGAAGTAGCGATGAAGAGGATGAACCAAAGGAGCTTTTCGCGCCGTCTCAGCGACAGACTCTACAACAGCCTCAACCGTCTCAACAAGAGCATTCACCCGTCTCACGTCGGTCCGTTGCCTCGAGAGCGCACCGGGGCCTGCGTCACTTTAGCAAGCAGGTGTGTGACAAGGTGGCGGAAAAAGGCGTTACGACGTACAACGAGGTAAAGCGACAACAACAACAAAAAATATAATTTCACGCGTGTGCTCACTCAACTTTTTGTTTATCCCATTATTCTGTCATTACAGGTGGCCGATGAGCTTGCCTTGGACATCCGAGCGGCCTTGGGCCCTGATCACGCCAATGTATGTTTTTCCAAAGGCATTATTCCATTAATTGACGTTCTATTTTTTTTTTTTTTTTTTTCATAAAATAGAAGCGATCCTTTGATCAAAAGAACATTCGTCGACGCGTTTACGACGCGTTGAATGTCCTGATGGCGATGAATATCATTGCTAAAGACAAGAAGCAGATTCGATGGCTCGGCGTACCTTCTTCCGACGAAGAGGAGCTCGAACCCACTGCTATGCAAGACCGCTATCATGTCCTTCAGCAGCAAATCGAGCAAGAGGAACTTCGCCAAACGCAGCTCCAAAAGTCCGTTGATCAGACCGAGCATGTCCTCCGTGACAAAATTGCTCAGGTGAGAAGAAAAACAAGATAAGAAAAAGATTTCTAGTCCGCATGTCTAACTTTATCCTGATAGCACCTCCAACTGTGCAATTTGATCTGGCACAATCAGTCCCGCGAGAGCGAGGTTTCCGACGCATCCAAGGTCGCCTTGCCGTTCTTCATCGTCGCATGTCCCAAGGATTTCGAGGTCGACGTAGCTACCGACAGTCGCAGTGCTGTGATCACCCACTCGCCAACCGAACAACGTCGTGCCATTTATGAGGATGCCAGTGTTCTCGGTAGCCTCGGTTTTAACCGGATATCGTACGACGAACTTTCTGCTTGGTTACCAGATGAGCTGCGTCCTTATGCGGCCATGCAGGATCTCGGTAACCACCAGGTTGCGATCTACAATCACTTGCAACCCGCCAACTATGCCGCCGCATCTTCCTAACCACTCTTTCGTTTCACTATCCTTCCTTTTCTCTCTTCCTCTCTCTTTTTTATACTATTTCTACATATGTCTCATTACTTTTTCCTATTTCTCTCTTTCTTGTCCAATTTCTTTTTTCATATTTTGACACATTTATATCCTCGTTATATATCACCTCCCTCAGACACCACCACCGCCATCACCATCACCACCATCACCATCACCTAGCACGCCGATTTCGGCTACATGTCACACACTCACATTCTCTCATACCACAATTACTATATACACTCACACACACTATACCATCACACACAAAAAAGCAGCACTCTTCTATAGGTTACTACATCCTTTCTTGAAACCTCCCCTTTCTTTTGCACATAGTTCTTTCTTTCACCTTTTTTATACTTGTATGCTTCTCCCCCCTTTATGATCATTCCCCACCATTGTAAGTTTCCAAGTCATCTACAGTTATTTATCACACACATTTTACTACATAAAAAACACCACGAGCGAAGCGTGTTCTACAGTAACAGCCTTTTACATATCGCAAGACAGAGCTTGTTTCCCCTTTTCGAGAGTGAGTGTGTGTTTGCGTCTCATGCTGTAGTATGCAATGCACAGGAGAAAGAAACAAAAAGAGGAGGAAAAGGAAATAAAGAAAAAGCAATGAACAAGAGAGAGAAAAAGAAGAAATGAATAATAACTAGAAAATAAGACTATTATGAGGGCTCCTCCCAATCGCGATGTACCCGTTTTCTACTGGCAGCATACAGCGCAGCTGCAAAATCATTGGGGGTGCTGCCGACCATAAAGGGTTGGTTTGGGTTCCCAGAAGGCGATTGTCGTTGTTGCTGTGGATTTTGCTGCTGCTGTTGTTGCTGTTGCATAAAGTCGGCACCAAAGGCTTGCTGCACGCCTGCGTTCCCGCCGTTCCCGCCGTTAACCAGTAAGGCACTCATGGCAGCGGCCGACGCTGGGTCCATCTGTCCAAAGAGGGCAGCTGGGTCAAAGGACTGGCTGCCCATCATGGGTTGTGTGTACTGGGGCATCGCCCGTGTCTGCGGCGGTGTGTGCTGTTCGAAACCAAACATGTCGGGCGTGCCCATGTAGTTGGGATACCCAGCCGAGACATTCGTTCGCTGCTGTTGAGACGGTTGTGAGGGTTGTTGCTGCCCAAACAGGGGCATGTTCTGCGGCATGCTCGCAAACGGCGTATTGGACTGCATGGGGCGCGTAAACGCTTGTTGATTCTGGGGCGGTGTCTGCTGCTGCTGTTGTTGTTGCTGCTGCTGCTGTGGCGGCTGCGGCTGCTGCTGAGGTGTATGGGAGGGTTGAGACGAAGGCGTTGGCTGCTGTGGTGGCTGCTGTTGCTGCTGTTCAGCAAAGAAGGGCGAGCCGAGATTGGCAAACATGTTTTGTTGACCAAACGCCTCGGACGACATGCGTTCGCCGTTTTGCATACCGGAAGACATGTCAAAACCCATCAGGAGCTGGTCCATGCTGTTATCGGATACGCCGCCAGGGGGAATGTTCAAGCCCATCATGGGGTCCTGGAAGAGCATGCTGGTCTCCATCATGTCGTTGGTATTGGCCGCACCCTCCATGTTGAACTGGTGCTGAGGCGGACGGATCTGAGGAGACGAGCGGCTCGTGTCGGCCGAAGCGCGTGAGACGGGCGGTTGCGGGGAAATGGCCATCGGGATCGGGCTCGTGAGGTTGGGGTCGGTGTGGTTGATGAACATGTTTTGTTGTGGCGTCTGCATCGAGGTCTGCGGCTGCGGAGACGAAACGCTTGACTGACGCGGTGTGCCTGCCATCATGGGCGAGTGCGAGCTCGGGCGACCAAATCCAGGCTTACTGCCAAAGTTCGTCTGCGATGCCTGCTGAGGTGTTTGAGACGGCTGGCTCTGTGGTTGCTGCTGGGGGCTGTCGAATTCGTTCGGATGGAAGATGGACGAGATAGATTGACGGTTGATAGAATCCTCGTTGACGGGCGGTAGCTCACTCAGCTGAGTCGGCAGTTTTTCCTTGCGCAGGAATCCTTCGATACTCTCAATAATCTCGTTGATCTTGTCCATGTACAGCAGCGGCGACTGCTTGAGGACACTGGCGGTGACAATGAGGTTGCGCTGGGCGAGGCAGGCGACTTCGGTCTCGGTCGAGAGCGCATTGATCTGGTGAATGGCCACGCTGGCAATGACACCGTCGAGTGCGTAGAAGAATTGACACCAACTTAGGTTCTTGGCGTACATCTGGAGCATCTTGGTGACGAAGTTGGCCGCCTTGGTGCAGATATTGAGCGACAGTAGAGCCACGGGCGTCGCGGTCTGGTCCTGCTTGGGCAAGAAAAACTTGTGGAGCATGATCCAGGTCGTCTGGTACTGGATGTTGAGAATCAGACACGCCTCGTCACGGAAGGAGCCCGTCGTTTGGAACGTATCATCATATTCGAGTCGCAGTTTGGGGGGCAGCTCGTTGAGCCACGTCGTCAGCGCGTTTTCCAATCGCGAAATGGCGGATAGGAGCGATTGGCCAGACTGTTCGAGCGGTAAATGCTTGGTAATGTCCTTGCGGATCTTCATGAGTTTAATGGAGTGCACCGAGTATTCGATGCGCTCGCCGGTCTCGTCGTCCTCCGAGTCCATCTTGGCCGGGTAGTCAAGATCGCAGTCCTTGTCGTCGACCATGGTGGGGCGGTTGGATTCGAGGGCGGCGCAGAGATCAAGCCAGTAGGCAGACCACCACAGGCGCTTATTGGTCTCGCGCTGGACGGGATCGGCGGGCATGTGTTCCTTTTTGTGGAATTTGAGGTCCTGGGCCATGCGGATGGCCAAGCCAATGTAGAGGTAGGCGAGATTGGAGCGTTCACTGCTGAGCTGGTACATGTACAGGTTGAGGAGTGCGTGGATCGTTGTCGGGCTGCTGATGTCAAAGCACTTTTTGAGGAGCTGACGGGCATTCTTAAAGTAGGCCTCGCCCATGGTGGATGGGTCCTGGTCAGGGCAGGCCTGGTGGTATATGCATCCATGCTTTGCTACCCATGCACTGATCGAATTGGCCAGCAACGGATCAAGGCTCGATTCCTCGTCAAACTGGCGCATGAACGCCTCCTTGTCGACAATCTGATAGGCGAGAAAGCACTTATGGTAGCAGTTGTGCATCAGATGGCTCATAGTCTCCTTGGGCAGCATGTTCTCGGACTGCCGAGCCTCCTGAATGATTTTGCGCGCCTCGTTGTCGTCTACCTCCCAAAGCCGTCCATTGGCGTTCCCACGTCCATTCGCATCCGGTGCTGGATTCGCTTTGTTCGCGTCAGACTCAAGCGCACGCATGCCTCGGTTCCAGCTTCGGCTGCCTGCCTTTGTTCTCGTATCGTTCGCTGCCCGCCCAGTCCCGCGGATGGCATCTGTGCTGAAGAGACTGATGGCTGAATCACTGTTGATGTTCAATTGACTGATACCGTTCAAGAGGATGCGATACAGATCGGCTACACTCGCAATGTTGGTATCGATGCGCAGTCCTGACGGCGATAGCGACAGTTTCCATGTCACCGGCTGTTGCTGTCCGCCACCGAGACGGGGCGGCATCGACTGGCTCTGTTCGACCATCGCCAGTGGATTCTGCGCCATGGGGTCGAGTGATTGCGCCCCTAGGTTGAAGCTTTGCGTGGCCATGTCGTCATCCCCTGCTGTGGATGACTGGCCCTCACTTCCCGGGAATGGGTGGAGGTTGTACTTCATCATGGCAAGCTCATTTTGCATTCTTTGCATGCGCTCCTTGAGTTCTTCGACATGGCTGCCGAGTTGATCAAACGCCTGGCCATCGACTCGACGAGGCGGTGTCGCATAGCTGCAAGGAAGACCCGCAATCTGACAGCGACCGCAAGTAGGCTGGACGAAATCGCACTTGACCTTCTTCTTTCGACATCGAATACACTATGTATACAGTATTCAAGTGAGTATTGGGGTGGAGTGGACGGCGAACGGGTAAATTGTTTACCGCAAGACTGGAGCGAGGACGTTTAGGACGAGTAGGCTCTGATGGTTTTTGCTGTGAGGGCCCGCTCTTGTCAGAGCTAAATACAGAAGTCATGGTCCCTCAATAAAGAAGTATCAAATCTCTTTCGGCAGAGAGAGAGAAAAAAGTGAAAAAAATATGTCGAGGGGGTGAGCGCCAACGATGGAACTCAACTCAGCACGCACACAGAGAGAAAGAGAGTGCGTTCACTCTCCCTCTCACACCAGGCACTGCGCACACACACACACACACACACGATACTTGCCATACAAACATTAAAAAATAATTACACTCGCACCAGTCGTGTGTACTATTTCTTCTCTTCTTTTTTCTATTTATTGTAAGGATTTAAAATCTCTGTCTCTCCTCTCGACTGAAATAATGTGCAAGTGCATTGGCCACCTTCTCTTAAGGCCCGTCCCAGCCTCTTGAAAAGAAGTATTTCAAACTCACGATGCAACAAACCTTGTTACCGCTGTCTTGGCAACCTCTCCTTGTTTTATTTTCGGCACTTGCCACGCGATAAGGTAAGACCGGAAGCCTCAAAGTTTAAATTGAGATGTACACATAAGTACTCACATGTAGAAAAACATTGTCTATATCGACTCCTTTCTCTCTTATTTTCTTTTTTTTCTCTTTTCTTTTCTTCTTAAGTTTCATTCCCAACACCCCAGGATAAACTAAACGACGGAGTCCCGCTCACCTGGAATCCGGCATTTTTCTGTGTATGTACTCGCGGATTTTTCGGAGGCCGCTTCTGCGTAACTCTCCCTTTATTCCCACCCTTTTTTGGCGATCGTTGTGTATCAGGTACCTTATCTTTTTCTGTGTCCATTAGACCATACAAAAGGGAAGAGGTTGTCCAGAATTCCATCACCGATCTATGCAGGCGTAGCATTGATTTCATATGGGGAGGTGCACCATGAAGATAAAGTGTACCCGTCTGTGACATCCTGGGTGCAGCTGTTTGTGGAACAGAACCAAAAAACATCCCCAATGTTCCCTGTTCATTAGAAAACACAACATAACCCACGCGGAGAGATGCATTTCATGTGGCTCGTGCGATCTTTATACTGCTCTCTATACTTCATCAGCCACATCTCACAAAGAATTCATGAATGCCAATATTCCAACGCGACCATCCTTTAGTCACATACCAGGTGTGACGAACTTTTAAGCTCAATTGTCTTCATAACCTTGATCTACTTGTACTAATTTTAACCATCCATTGTTTTCTACGCATACTCAGGTGTAAAATCTGTTATTTAGTTCGAGCAATATTATTCTTCACACAACATACTTATAAGCCATACACAGGACATATTACATTAAGGGTAGGATAGAATATTGAAAGTATATTGAAGTAGTTAAACAATTTCTCTCATGCATGATATGTAATGCAGACTTGCAAAGGCATACATACTGCATCAATTAGAAGATATTGCAGATCATCTTACGTACGTATTACAAGGCATGATATTAATAACGTTGCACGGGAGATTAAGCACATGAATATCACCTGGTTCGCGACCGGAATTCTTTAGCCTCATGTAGTTCCATCTACCAGAACTATGGAACGTCGGCTAATGACCTCAAAATCTCGCCTATAGTATCAAGTACGAGTTTCTGGAAATCATAGTCTACAGTTCTGCATTGCTCTTGTTAGATGATGGTTGATAACCCGTGTTAAAATAGAGGATGACAGCAAGATCATCACTTACATGCCATCATGAGTACCATCCTATACCCAGCAGACTTATATGCATATGACCTTAGCAAATAACTCGTACGAGTATTACTTCCTAGATTTGGATAGCGAGATCATGTGATTTAGCAGAAGTAAGGTATACAGATGCAGTGGCGCTAGACAGAATCCAAATGACGGACGCGAAATAAAAATGCGTCTTCCAAACATTATGTGCCTGTGTCTAGCTTCCGACTGTCCCGTTTCCAAGGTATGCCTTATGATAGGAAGTTATTATATAAAAAGTGCGTGTTTGGAAGGCGTGAATGACATGCATTTATGGTGAGTGCGAATTTGTGAGCGAGTGAGTGCGTGGTATCAACAGCTTCAGTGGTTGTACGTGTGAAGTGGGGGATATACAAGTCTGCATCTTGTTTCAAGCTTTTACTTCTTCCTCCTCAACGAGCCAGTCGTGCTATTGGTGGTATTGGTTGTCATGGTTTTGCTTGCAGCCGTCTTCTTGGGGCGGCTGGGAAGTGGGCGCGGGTTCTTAGGGCAGCCAGTCTTGAGCAGGTGCGTTTTCCAGGTGACCTCGTCACCGGGTGCCATATCAGTAAAGCAGAACGGGCAGCGCACCTGGCCATCATCGGTCGCGACGCAGGTCTGCTTCATGGTATGCTTCAGCCAGTTCTCGACGGGGACCGCTTGCTTGCAGCGGCCGCACTGTTTGACGAGCTGGCGCTTTTCGCACTCGACGAGCGAGTGGTCGTTTAGTGTGGAAATCTCAAGGATCTAGCGTAGAGTTAGCATAAATGAGTGTTCAGTTGAAAAGTCGTTCAATGGACTTACGGTCTTGCAGCGAGGACAGTTGACCAAGGCCGGGCAGTTGTTATAGTAGTGAGAAATCAACGTATCTTCATTAAAGTTGGGGTTGGCTTCCTCGCAAAAGATACACACGCTTCCATGGATAGGTTAGCTGTAGTGGAAAGTTGTTGGTGTAGGACTTACTTTGTAGGATCCTCTTGCGGAGGCGGGGTAGGTTCCTGCTTCGGCTTCTGTGTGCGCGTCGCGCGAGATGCCGGACGTGCGCTCTGCGTCTTTTTTGCAGTTGCAGCGCTGCTGCGTGTGGTCGCGGCTGAAAGAAAAATAATTCACGTTGGACTGGAATTCAAAGGTCGAGCCACGAAAAACTTACTCTTTTTATCCGCCGAGGCAGGCTTGCGTTTGGCAGCGCTGTCGGCCGTTTTTTTAACCGTTTTCTTCTCGGAAGGTGCGCTCGCTTGGGACGCAAGCTCGCGAAGCTCGGCAAGGACACCAGTGTTGCCATTGACAGCCTTCTTGACGGGGGCGCCGTTGTTATGGGTCTCGGCCACCTTCTTGACGGTGTCGGTCAAGGTGGCGCGCAGGTCGGGGCCAATGTACTTGCTCACGGCCTGGAAGCCGGCCTGGTTGGCAATCACGATCACGAGCTCAACCGCGGCCTGACGTACGTCGTCGTGCGAATGGCTAAGATAGGTGACGGCAAAGCTCATGACATCATTGAGCGGGACGACGCCCTTGGGCGCTACGCCCAGCCGGTCGATGGCGGCACTCGCCAACTCGACGCGGGCCTTGGCTTCCTTGTAGTTGTGCAGCGTACGCTCGGGTTTGGCGAGGTACAAGGGCAGGAGCGAGTAAGGCGGTTCGCAGTACTTTTCAGACATGTCGAGCACTAGCTGGACAGCAGGCTGGCGCACGCGCGTGTTGCTATCTTGCGTGCGCATAAGAAGACCAGAGAAGACGCGCTTAATGAGGCTAAATGTCTTAGAGACCGGGACAGCGTCGCAGACATCTGCATAATACATTAATCCATGTGGTAGCACAGTTGATTTCTTTAAAACTTACAGCTGACATCCTGCCATATAGAGATCGTAGATTGGATAACAGACTCGCGCGAATCCATGACAGCTTCTTGAAGCATCATCAGCGTGGCACGCACAAAGAGGACCACGGCATGCGTGTCAGGATCGAGATCATCCGCGCCGCCGCTCCCCACGCTGCTATCATCCGCCGACAGGTCCTCGGGGTCTTTCATCAGTTGCGCGATGCAGTCGAGGCGCTGGTCCTCGGTCATTTCACGGGCGCGCGCCACACGCGCACCGACGTGGTCGAGGCCACGCTCGCGGCACTTGATCTTGACGCTCAGCACGCATGCAACCATTTCCTCGCCAAAGACGCGGATGGGCACAAGGTTGTTGGTGCGCTCGGTCTCGCTCAGTGATTCGGGGATGCTCTCTGGATCGACCTCTTCAAGGTCTTCCTCGTCTTCCTCGTCGATCGGATCGTCGTTGGGCATGATCGGCACCACATGCGGGCCACCACGAAGCGAGTGCTTCTTGGCGACCGAGTATGACAGCGACGGCGCCATGATCGACGAGACAGAGCCACGCTGTTCAACCATGCCGTCGCGGCCAAGCAGAGGGCTGCTGTTGTTGTTGCCATATGAGGTAAGGTGGGGCGGCAGGAGCATCTCGGCTGCGTTCGTCGAAGCGGAGGAAGATGGCGTGGGGCGCTCGGAGATGTCCTTGTGAGTGTCGAAGCTGGTCCATTTTTCGATGGCCTCGTCGTAGAGACGGTCCTGCTGCATACTCTCGGCTTCCTCGTAATTGACAAGTGTATTCTGCTCTTGATCAGAGCGAGAGCCCTCAAGTCCCGGCTCGGGCTCAGGTTCAGGTTCGACGGGGCAATCCTGCTTTTTGTGGGTGAGGTCATGCTGGACAAATAAAAAAACAGGTTTTACCTCGGTATCGTTGGCATCGATAGAGAGAACCCGTCCGTCCCGCGTCACCTGAAGGTTCGCCTTGCGCAGAGTATCCTCCGCTTTGTCCTTGATCTCATTGATATCGGCCTGCAAGTTCATCAGCATAATGAAAATAAAGACAAAAAAAAATAAGAGGTCTTACCTTGATTTTTTCTGCTTCATCATAGTCTTTGGCATCCGCAGCTTGTTTCTTGCCGATCTCCAGCTCAACCAGGATCTTTGAAAACTCGGACAGCTTGTCACTGAGGTGCTTGTACGTTTTGGCAAGTTGGTAGGACTCGTCTGAAACAGTCCAACAAATAATCATATCAACATGCATGCATTTTTTTTTAAAAAAGAATCATTTGACTCCTACCTTGGACAGCCTCTTCTTCGGCGTGCATGAGCGCGGAGATCCATTGTTGCAACTCAATCTCGACTGCGCCCGAGGATGACAAACGGTTCGCAAGGCTGGTACTGCTCGAGACACTGGTTCGACGGGTGGAGGAGCTGAGCATGCTGGCTTCATCTAGGGGGTGCTGCAGGTGACGAGCCATGTGTTGCTATTGATATTTTTTACAGTTTAGATTACAGAGTCACAATGATGAGTACAAGTCGTGGACGTACAGGAATGGCGTTGACGGCCGAGGATGACTGGCGTAGAGGTTGGCCAAGGACATTGAGAGCGAGTAGGCCCACCTGGACAGAGATGGTTAGTAAGAAAGCCCCTGACACAGGCGTTGACTGCGAGGACCGAAAAAGGATTGCCCCTGTCAATCACCGTTGTTGTGCTGCCATGAGGGAAAAAAGGAAGAATGCAGCAGCAACCCAGGATTAACATACCTGATTGTAGGTATTGAGCCTGTTGCGATGACAGTTTCGGATAACGAGCCGAATGTACTCGCCGTCGGCATTGACTTTGATGGATTTCAGTTCCCGAGCACGAAATTGGGCACGCGAGTTGTTGTCGAGACAAACGTAGCTACAAACAAAGTTAGTCGTTTGACTATTGCAAAATTCGGTGCAATCGGGGTGCATTTCCAATTGATGCGAGTATACAAAGAAGTAGGAAAATGGAGAGGAGAGGAGAGGAGAGGAGAGAAAGATGGTTCATAGACTTACCCTAATCTTGTAAATTCCACCAGGGCGTCATCCTCGTCATCCTCCTCGGCGGCAGGTGCGTCCAAATCGTTACCGTCGTCGAGGACTTCTCTATATTCCTTGAGGATGCCGACAAAGACATCGATCTTGGTGGCGATTTTGTAGTGATGCGAAAGCACTTGGACTTTGGAGATACGCGCTGGGCCGCATAAGAGCCGAAGGATGAGATCTTGCGGATAGTTGGGACATCTATAGAATTAAGAAAAAATATGTCAAAGGGACTGATATGGTATGACCTTATTAATCTTCTTTATATTGATGGTAGTTATTTTACTTTGGTGTCTGCCATCCTTTGACTTTGCCCGTACTCCGCAGATCGTCAGCGTCATTGTAGTCGAGATTGTCACCACCATTTTCAGCCGACCCTGAACAGCGATTGCCAGGACTGGAAGCCACGAGCTGCTCTGGATCGTGGTCGGCATCCCATGACGAGCAGTGCGCTATTTCATAAGGCAGCGGCACAATCGTCATTGTTGTAAGCGAAAGAAGACGTTAATACGGGTGAAGAAAATAAAAGCTGGAAGAAGAGAGAAAGAGAAAGAGAAAGAGAAAAGCAAAGAGGAAGGAGGAGGAGGAAGAGACGGGGGCGCAACGAGTTTTCCTTTCATTTTGGCAGGCACCGTGGTGTAGTTGACCGATTTGGCTTTGTGCACATGTTTGTTGCTTGCCGAAGGAGCAGCACCGGCAGATGACTTGTAACACACCCAACCCAAGGCACATATTTCTGGTCTTCGATTGTTGACCTGCTTGCAGACCCTTTCTCTGGCATCCGCTCATCCGACTCTCCCACCCCACGCGCATCTCATCACAAGACGCTCTCTTATGCCAAACATATAAATAATACTCCATCTACCAAAATAAGAGCAGAACACGCATGAAATAATTGACTTCCACGCTCGCTGATCATTTTGTCTCTTTTTTTCCTCTCCGCCAGGTGCGCTTGACGTGTGCCCGCGCACTTTCCTTAATTTTTTTTTTTCTGCTTCAGCTGCCTTTTTATGCTTGGCCCAACCAGAAGTGCTTCTGTGCTTCTACACGCGTCGGGGTCCATTGTGCTCCGACCCTTTCACGTCAGGGCCTGGAACGCAGCCAAACGAGTCTAAATGTCTCAAATTCTATAATAAAAAAGCACAACTTGCAAAAACAGAAACAGTCTGCTCCATCGTGATTCCCACTTACGCCGTGCAATGCACGATCTTGTCGTTATAGAGTAGCCCAATATTTGCAATTTGCTGCGCGAGAAAGAATAGTGCTTCATCGCTTGCAGCAGGAAGGTGTACGTGCACGCGAGGCATCCTCGTATTATTAAAACGTGGAAAATCATCATTGTTATTGTTGTGTACCAAACAAGCGCTAGTGAATTGCTTTTTTTTACTCTTTTTCATTTCCCTGAGATCTTGTGCGACACTGTTTTTGTTTTTTTCTGTCATCATGGACTCCAAAGAAGAAAACACCCTTCTTCTTTCTCTTTATTATCCTGACAGAATGGTCGACTTTTTGCCCACGCCCGGAGGCCTCAGTGCTAAGCGCACCAAGAAGCCAAAGGTGCTTCAGCTTTTCAAAAACAACAAAGCTAGCCATCATACTAAGCACAATGACATCGGCTCCGGTACAGAGGCTGCACTGCCAGGGTCCATTGTATATAATCGCGTCGATCCTTATGCTCCTCCTACTGAACACATGCATCCTAAACGTCAAGAACATTATCACTCTTCTAATAAATATCATCACCATCATCCTCACCCTCAACCACGCTCGCCGCGTCCTCCCGCCCCACATCACCACCACCACCATCATCATCATTATCATCATCATCATCGCCATGGATACCATCAAGAGCAAGCACAGCATACTGAATATCAGAGACAGGGCAGCAGTAGCAGCCAAAAGAGCGCTGCGCGTGAAGAAGCGCTGAATAAGCTCTGCGGCCGCACACCGTCACCACCGATTTCCCCGATGAATACAGGCTCGCTGCTGTCGCCGCCCCAAACAAGACAGAACATCTCACCCCTCCCTTCGCCTTTACCTTCCCGCTCCACGCCGCGATCATCGCGCTCACATCATACTGTCCGCCGGTCTTGCTCGGCGAACGATCTCCACAAGACACGTACACATCACCCTACGAAGCCACTCACACCCGAAACGGAGGGTTTCTGGATGCGGCGGACCCCAGGCGAGATGAATATGAAATCACCCACGACGGATTGGCGGTGTTTGCATCCCCCTGGAAAAAATAGCATCCACCAAAACCATCCTCAGAATTATTATGACAAGGAAGATGACGATGATGACATTCCGCTTGCGCGTGCCCTCCTTTCTCCACGCAACTTACCCACCAGCCGCTCAAAGTCCACGCGGCGCGAGGCTATCACCGATGACGACGACACGGAAGATGAAGATGAGATACCCATAGCGCAATTGAGAGCTGGACATTCCATGTCCGCTGCTGATAAGTACAAGGAAAAAGCGCGGGAACATCTCAAGATGCAGCACAGCCATCACACTACCAACGATAGCGACGACGATGACACCTCATTATCACTTGCGCATACGATGCGAACCATGGTGACGTTGGATAACCGTTCCTAGAAACTATACAATAATAAAGAAGAATGCATTCTATTATCATCTGTATCACCCTAGTGGGGCTTCTTGTCACACAAGCAGCTCGCTACTGCGATTTTTCGCTGGCCGTTTTCTTTTTGAATACACACAACAAACTTTTCGCAAGAGTCTATCTTTCTCTTTTAACCTTCACTTCCACCTTTTACCTTGACCTTCTTGTCACCCATCACGTACTCGACGCGTGCGATTCCTTTCCTTATTTCTCCCATTTGATATCCGCCGAATTCCCCCATCCGTTCCCAGCCCTATCCTTTACAAACTCAACCGTCTTCTTAATACCACCATAATATCATGAGTCAAATCGTCTATTCTGATCATTACGGCGTCGACATGCATCCTGCCGCTGCCGCTGCCGCTGCCGCCGTCGCTGTGCGCACCTCGCCCGCACCGCCACCACCATCAATGCGTGAGCAGGCACACCCCGCACACCACGGACGTTATCCGGCGCCTCCTGCTCCTGCGTCATTCTATCCAGGTAATTTTTAGGGCAGCCTTCATTAATTTCGCGCGTGCTCATTGGCCAATCTAAAAAAATCTGTTGATGCATTTCCTTAGGCTACGGCTTTCCCCACATGCAGATGATGCCCTACAATCACACACCACCACCTGCTGCAGCTGCTGCAAGTCTGCAGGCTGCTGGACCCCGTTACGCTTACTACCCACCACCACCCCATACTGAAAATCATACGACCTTGCCCTCGCACAGCCCAGAGTCAGCCTCATCGCGCTCTCCACAAACCCCTCCTCCTCCTGCTACTACCACCACCGCCGGCGCCGCTGTGTCCGCCCCACCTCATGTGCTTGCCTCGCAGCAGCCGCTTGTCACTCCCCTCGTCTCTTCCTCACCACCACCATTCACCAATCCCACCACCGACCGCGTCAAAGAGACCATTGCACGCGCCAACTCGGTCCCGATGGAATTCTACCACACTGAATTCCTCGAGTACTCGAAAGAGACATACGAAAAAAAGAAAATGGATGCCCGCCGTGGGCTGAAGCGTAAGCGCCAGCAGTCGGCCGAGATCACTTCGGCTCCGTCTGAAAAGAAGGCGCACATCGAAGCAGAGAAGGATAATCAGGAGACAGAGCAACATCAAACTGTCGAGGAAAATGATAAAAGCCCCATCATGAAGACCGAAGACGACGAACCGGAAGACGAAGAAGAAGACCAAGAGCCGTAAGTTTAGCATACACATGAGGAAACAAAAACACTTACACATACCCTCAAGTCGGTCCGGCACGGCTGAGCTGCGTCGACAGATCCACATCCAATCTGAACAAAAGCGACGGGCTCAAATCAAGGATGGCTTCGACGAATTGCGTAACCACCTGCCCGGTTGCAATAACAAAAAGATGAGCAAAGCATCTCTCCTCATCCGCAGTAAGTCTAAAAGCAATAGCCTCCTTTTTCCTCCGCTTATTGTTTCACATTTGTAGCCGTGCAGCATATGCAGCATCTGAAAAAGACGCAGAACGAGCTGCTGGAGGAAGTGGAACGTCTCGTGCAGGAAAATGAAAACCTGAAAAGGTACGGTATAAAAAAAGCACAGACAAGGGACAAGAAAAGTTGTCGCACAGGAAAAATACTAAAAATGAGGCACTGCATACGTATTATAGATTCCAGCATGGTGTGTTCCAGCGACAGGCCATGGAAAAAATGTACACTCTCTGATTTGAACCTTGAAGCCTTCTATACATAGCTTCCTAATACGTACTTCTGTTTAATACATCTACACGATTGTTTTTAATGCAAAGCCAAACTTTCAACATCAAGGCGAAGGGCTTTTTTGTTTGTGTAACACTGCGATGGACACCCATACACACACAATGTGCATCACATCCTCATCACAGCACAGATATACACAGCAACAGCGGCAGCGGCAGCGGCAGCAACAGCAGAGATCGCTTGATCTCTTCACCCGGGGGCGCGCGCGCGCCCCCTTTCTTTCCCTTTCTTTTTCCTCTCTTCCCGTTGTCGCGGCGCTCACTTTTTTCTCTTCCTTTTTGTTCCCCTTTCATCCTTCTTGCCACGTCAACAAGAGAGAAACTTTTCCGTTTCTTCCTTACTTTTTTTTCAACTTGTCCTGTGGAAATCATGCGGCCGTAATTTCAACTATGCTCTCCATCCTGAAAAACAAATGGCTCGCGACGCTCTTCCTAGTAGTAGCATTTACGATAGACCCCAGCATCCAACAAGACGATGGTACAGACGATTCTCCAGACGATGGCTCAGACGGGGCAGACGATAGTTCTGGCGACGACACAGACGACGAGTGCTCGTTAATCTCTGGTCACAGCTGCAACCCCAACGGCATCTGTAAATACTGCGCAATGTGTATCCAGAGTTCGTGCATCCTCAGCAAATCGTCCACGCCCACCGCATCTTGCAACGCCACGCAATTCGGAACGCCGGACGTGTATGATTGGTACAATTATTGTCTGTCAAGCGGAAACGACAGCGGTGGTGGTAAGTAAAACAAAAAAAATTACGAGATTATCACACAGACACAGAGAGAGAGAGAAACAAAGAAAAAAGGAGACTTTTCGTGTGTATTTTGTTTTGTTTAAAAAAACTTCCTCTAGACTATTGTGCCACCAGTCTCGAGTGTTATCAGTACAGGAAAAACTCAAACAGCTCGGTGTCGCATGTCTGGCAGAATCTCACGTGCGACGTATCGAGCTGTGTCCTCGTCACCAGCAGCGGTCAGCCCGCGCCTGCTCCGGGCGCGCTCCCTCCCGACTCGAGTTCATCGTCTGCCACGGGTAGCGGCGGGCATCGACACCATAACGACGGTTCCGAGGACAGAAGCGATCATCCGCATACGACCACGATTGCCCTGACTGCAACGTGCTCCTTCATTTTTCTCGTTGGCATTATATGGATCACCCGGCTCTGGCTCCAACGCGCGCGGCGCGGTGGCTTCTGGGGCGGCTTTCTGCCGTGGTCCAAGAAGCGACGTGTACCATCCTCAGTCGCGTCGTCCGAAACACCCAGCACTGCACCGCCGTCGTTTCGGTCCCGCGAAATGCAGCAACAGCAGGCAACGAATAATGTCGCTGTGCGCGCAGCGTCGTCGTCGGTGCACTCCAACTCTTCCAGGTCGACACGCTCCCGTATCGGGGAACCTCTCCCCTCTTATTTTTCACCGGACCCATCGCCGCCCAAATATGAACAGGCGATCGTCACCCAAATCCGCGGCTTGCGCGAACACGGCATCCTGGACGACGATAGTGACCACAGCAGCAACGGTCACAATGCAAATAACGGTAGCAGTAGCAGCCAGGCCGGCCAAGGTGATGTGTCGGCAGACGGCCACGGCGCGCTGCCACCGCCGTTGTGGTTGCCTGTCTATTTCACACCAAACCACA
Organism: Syncephalastrum sp. PYS2702; assembly: GCA_023630325.1. Lineage (NCBI taxonomy): Eukaryota > Fungi > Mucoromycota > Mucoromycetes > Mucorales > Syncephalastraceae > Syncephalastrum > Syncephalastrum sp. PYS2702. The sequence continues at coordinate 49,918 of JAMAMT010000019.1, forward strand.
ACGCGTTCAGTTTTGGTCGGCTTCGCCGGCACCCGCCCAACGGAGCGTCGTCAGTCGCCTCGTCCTCGCATGATTCCTCACCCATGTGGCACCATAACAATGACTGGGCCGACCCTCTTCGTGCCTTTTGGTATCACCATCAGCAACAAATCCAGCAGCAGCAGCCTCAACCGCAAATGCAGCAAGTCTCTTCGCCGCCATCCTCTGCTCAACCGCAAAGTCAACAGCAACAGCAGCAACAACAAGGAGAACATCAGGCGCCTCATCCTCAGCCTTCGAATTCATCCCCACCTGCCGTGCGCCGGCGACGCAGTGCGGATCTGGCCCATATTTTAGACAGGGACGCGCATTAACTCTATATCATAAAGACACACTCACTCGCACACACATCCTTTTTCATTTTGGCCCCTTCTTCATCCAAAGTTTTTTCCCTTCCTTTTTTTTCCCTTATAAAGGCGCCACACTTACACCCACACTCGCTACACTTTATACAAACTTGCAACAATTAAAAGGAAACCAGGAAGTCAAAAGCCGATAAAAACTTACCTTCACGGTTCTTTTCCTTACATCACACACATACACACGCACACAAAGATCGCATACAGACACATAAGATGGTGACCTTCCGAGCGGATTCTGACAGCTTTCACAGTGATCACACGAACATGTTTCGGCGATATCACCCCGTCATCCACCATTCGCTCGTCCTTTTATTTCTACTCATGGTCGTCCTGTTACCTGTCCTCTATATCCGCACCCGCCAACCGCCTTACTGGGTATTGCTCGTGGTCTTTTGCACCTTTATTGTGATCTATATTGGATACTGGGTAATTCTACTAGCTCATGTGTCCATTGCTCTTTTCGCTCACCTCTCTCTCTCTTGAAATCACTCGACGCCATAGATTTGGATGTGCCTACTACCGCGTCCACCGCCCCCCGTACCCAGTAACCCTCCGTCACGACTACGAGAGATGCGAGAGAACCCATCGACGGTCGCGCTCCCACCTGGCTCGGATCTGTCACAATCTTGCCAGAACAGTATCGAGCGCTACCCACCACCTGCCTACTTTGCCTCGTTCGAGCACGCCGTGGTCGACTTGCCTCTCAACCAACGGCAGTCGCCACCATCGTACCACTCCCATAAAGATGAAGACGAATTGCCTCGACCTGCTTCTGCTGTCGCGCCCCGATAGTCCTCTCCATGTGTGTGTCTAAGAATACAAAAAAATTTAGAAAGTTTCATTTGTCATGCACGCCTCCCCCCCAACACCCCCCGTCCCTCGCCGCCCTCCTCCTCCTCCTCCTCCTCCGCCACGCTATTACGTATAATTTCCTTCTTGTCCATCCCATCCCATTGTATTCAGTATCAGGCATCCCTTATAATTTACACAAATAATACCATTAATAAAGCACGCGCAAGCACACACCTGTTTTCGTTCATTTATCCGTTCCTTTGTTGGTTAATGGTGAAGTCTTATTCTTTTTTTATTCAATTCTTTTTTTATTTTTGAATTACTATGCAGTTGCGAAAGGTTGCAGCTGTGCACGTCAACAGATAGCTACCTTGAAGCACACCTACCGCACCGCGCGGGCCGATATGCAAGTTGAACACATCATTTTATGCGCGGTTGGATGATTAGACTGTCTAAGCTGCACATAGATATCTTCTCACCTGGGCACACTTTGTGTACAGGGATCGTTCCTTCCCTGCCCGGCGTGTTTTTTTTTTGATGTATAAACAAATCCGCGAAATCTCCCGCCCCCTCCTCCCCTAATTTTTCTAAACCCTCCAACCACCCTCCACCCTCAGGGCCCGCTGGATGCATGATGCATTTTGACCCTGGATATAAGAGAAAAAAAAAAGATGGCCCGATCCCTTTCTCTTTTTCTTTATCTCTGTGTGTCTGCCTATCTGCCGCTCTGTGTATGTGGCCGATTCAATTCTCTCTTGTTTGCCTTATTTATGCATACCAACCGATCCGGATCCTTCCCTATCCATCGGCGCGTACATTCAAAAATAGAGGATAACGAGATCACCTCCCTCTTTTATTAAAAAGCATGAGCGTGGGTAAAAAGTAGTTGTATGCTCTGTCGATGGTCGATGTATAGCCAAGTCGGTCACCGTCCTCGTGGATGCAGTGTATAAATATGTATAAGACTTATCGCGTCAAGGATGTATGTGTATGTTTCTGCATGTGTATATGTATATATGTATGTATGTGTGTGTATGTGTGTAAATGGTGTAAATAGAACATATGTATAAGGTACAACAATAGGCCCGCAAACATGCATGTAAGTACAAGATATGAAAGAGAATAATGAAGGAAAAGATAATGAATTTAACCAGAACATGTTACTTGATATGCCAAAAGAAAAGAAAAAAGAAGTTGCTGCGAGAAACAAAATGTAGATATCCTATACCATGCGATCAGATCAGTCCTTGAGTCAAAAATGAAGCGGTAGTTTTTAACTTACCTAACCGGTACCATAGTTGCTGCCATGGCCCCCACTGTGCTGCTGCTGTTGCTGCTGCTGCTGCTGCTCGAAAAAGGCCGGATTGATATACATACCTAAAAGGAGAGAGAAACCAGAGCACCGGATTGTTTAATAGACCCCAGATTGAGAAGCGGCTCTCTCTTACCTCCACTTGACGTGGGCGGTCCTCCTCCTGCCGACGACATACCGCCCCGTCCCATGCGCCCTGCGCTCCCTCCACTTCCAGTGGCACCGCCGCCTCGCATGGGGCGCTGTTGCATGCCCATCATGTCAAAACCACCGCCCATGTAGTTGCCACCGCCCCGGACGGCTGCTGCAGCTGCCATGGGATTAAACGCATAGGGGTTCATGGCAAACGCCGGGTTGAACTGGCCGCCCATCATAGGGTTAAACCCGCCCATCATCTGGTTCGCTGGACTCGGGCTGGCACTGTTGCTTGGCCGCATGTTTTGCATCCGTTGTGATTTCGGGACGGGTTCTTTGGGTGTATGTCGGAAGGGGTTGTTGTAGCTCGTAAAGCAGACGGTGGGTCGCTTGCCATCGTATTCACTGACGGCGGGGGGAGCGATTTAGTTAATCTCTCTCTTTGTGCGTTCTGATGAGATAGACGAGAATAGGCTTACGTTCTTTCCAAGGCATCTTTTGCTTGTGTGGCGGCTTCGACCGAGGAAAACTCCAGAAAACAGATACTATTCATGATGAGTCTTTTTTTTCTTGTTACGTGTCCCTTCAAGACCTACCCTCGCGACTTGCCGTTGACCTTGTGCTCAGAAAAGCTGAGCTCCTTGAGCTCCTTCTCTAAACCGACCTTTTTGATAGGTTGCTTCACCTCTTCATCCGTGACGTACTAACCTATGGATTCAGTTTCCCCGTCTCCAACATTCGCTCGACACGTACCCAAGGGAATTCACCAACATAGAAGGCATGCATGGGGTGATTGACGACGCCACGCAAGGTGGTCATCGACTGTGGCAACTCGCGCCGTGAGGGGGACGCTTCCGTGTGGGTAATGCGGGTCCCTGTGTTGTAAGCCTGCACACTCGAGGGAATGCGTTGCGTGGATGAGTTAGAGGACGAGGGGGATTGGCTAGCGGGTTGTCTCGTGTGATCTACGAAGGGATGATCAGATTTCTTCTATCCATATCGCTTCACGTAAACGCAAAGATGTGAATGGGCGTACTTACCTGACGGTGTGCTTTGTCGCGTTGATTTTTGCTGTTGAGAACCTTCATCCCGCTAAAGTAGATGATAAAAAGAGTAGTTTAGGCCTCCCTTTCTCTCTCTCTCCTTTTTTCTCATGTGAACTCGCTTCATTGACAAGTTACCTTTTCTTGCGTGGTTGCCGCCGGACGTTTCTCTTCGCGCGGCGGTGCCGGGTTGGGCTTTCGTCGCTTGGGCTCGCGTTCATGTTCGCCCACAATCTCACCTAGAATATCATCCGACTATCGAAAAAGGAAGGGTCAACCCAAAGCCAAAAACTTGGATGAATTATGGCTGTACTTGCCTCATCAAGGCCTAGGACATCGTCTCCGTAAATGTCGTATTCGCTGTCTGCCATATCTACAAGGTTTGGGGCATATCAGATCGTGCTCTGTTCGATAGGAATACCCGGAGATATACATATACATGTATATATATGTACACATATAAAGAGAGAGAGAGAGAGAGAGAGAGAGAAAAGTGTAAAGAAGAAAGGTCGCGTTGCGTTGTGTTTATCCCGGTCTCGGTCTCATACTTGGCGTGAACAAGAAGCACGGCGGTTGCTCATTGTTGTGCTTCTACTATTACCACAGCTAAACATTGAGTGTGTTGACGGTGCAAGCAAGCAAGCAAGCAAGCAAGACGGTTTCATTCTTCAAGGCCGAGAAATCTCGAATAATGTACAAAGAAAAGAGAGACAGAGACAGAGACAGAGAGAAAACGGTAGACAACGGGCGACTGGCAATGAACAATAGAAATGGGGCGACGTTGCATGGGTCGCAACGGTGGAGTACAACAAAAGGAGGGAAAAAATACAGCAAATGAAAGAATGGACTATGGCCAACTAACCTTGATTAGCGATCAGGTACGTGTGATGTGTGATGAGGTAAGATGGGGAAGGAAAAAGTAAAGAGACAAAGAAAAAGAGGAGAACAAGGAGCTGAAAGAGAGATCGATGCCACCCACCTCCCACCACCCCAATAGCGCTTTCGATTGTTAGACCGACATCGAAATTGCCCAGATATATATGGAAAAAATACGATAAAAATTGCTGGAAACACAAGTTGCTTTTATTTTTGATGGTTTTTTTTTTGTTTGAGAGGAAAAGCAATGAAAAAGAAAAAAGGGTTACAAGAGCGGTATAAGTGTACAAACGAATGGTTGGGGGGTGGGGAGAGAGAGAGGGCGTAGTATTTACAAAGAGGGGAAGGAGTAACAAAGGCAATAACGGAGGTTAGAGCCAGACATACAAGGAAGTGTACAAGATACTTGGAAACTGTAGAACATGGGGAATGGAAAGAAAATACAAAAGAGAAAGTGAAAAGTGAAAGAAAGAAAGCATACAAACAAAGGTTGGTGAGGAAGGGGAAAGAGGGTGTGGGGGCGTTGAGTACAGGAAGGTGCGATATAATGGCAATAAGAATAATGTGACATGAGGATTGGAAGGGAAGTGGACGGGGGGTGGGGGGGGGTGGAGCTTAGAGGTTGACGAAGAGGTTGACGGTGTTGGCCGTACCGCGGCTTTCAAAAGCCATTTGGACGTCTTCGTCCGAGTTGATCGTGATATAGTCGTCGTCCTCGTCTTGGTATTTGAGGCGGAGCGGGTCGTTGGACTTGAGGTTGGCGACGATACGAATCTTCTTTTCGACGCGCTCCATGAGCTCGGCAAAGCGAACCTGTTCGGGCGTAACAATCACGTAGATGCCCTCGTTGTAGTTGAGCTTAACCTTGAGCGTGCCAGGCGACAGCGGCGCCGAGGTCATGAGCTTGTCGCACTGGGCCTGCAACGACGGCGAGCGCGCACGGTCTGACAAGCGCGGCGTGGACGCGACGCTGCGGATCGCGGCCGTCTCCGGGATGGACTGATAATACACCGGCGGCATCTGCGGCGGCGGCATGGCAGGGTGCTGCGCGTTCGCGGCCTTGTGGATGTTGGGGCTGCTCTGCGACCGCATGCGCGTGTGTTTGATCGAACTGGACGGCATGGCGGGCACGAACGACGCGCTGCTCTGCGACTGAGTGCGGCCGACGGGCGGCGGGACGTGCGGCATGCACGGGGGACGCATGTCGTCGTACGTGGGCGTGGGCATGTCGCTCATCAAGCGCGACGCGGCTTCGGTCAGCGGCGCGTCCTCCATCGGGTGCCGGCGCTGCCACATGCCGCCCGAGATGCGCGTCGAGCTGGTCGGCGAAGACGGGTGCGACGGCGGTGGCGACGCAGGGTACATGCCGTAATCCTGGGCATGCTGGTGGGTCGTGGCCGAGGTGCTCTGGCGCGGGATAGGCGAGAGGTTCATGCCGGGCATGAAGCGACCCGAGCTGTTCTCGCGGGACATCTTGGGGCGAGTCAAGTTGTTGAACAGAGCGGCCGACAGCGAGTTGCTCCGCGATCGAACATGCTGCTGGTACTCGTCGTCTTCCTCCTCGTATTCATCGAGGTCGTCGTCGTCGTCTTCCTCTTCGTCCGTGAACGACACGTGTTCGGCCTGGGTCGGGCTCGGCATCGAATAGAGGTGTGTATTGGGGGTCTGGGTACGGGTCGCCTTGACGGCTTTGTTCAGAGAGGACTCCCATAGCTTAAGAGATTCCTCGCTGCGGAACTTGAGCACAAACGACTCGATCTCGGGCGACTTGTAGTCAATCTGGAGCGCCCAAACGCCGTTCTGGGAACGGTTGTGTATGGCGAGGATGCGCGGGGTCCGGATACGGACCTTGAGCTGAAGGCTGCCGCGACGCTTCTTCTTCATGGCGATTGCATTCGTCTTGATGATGGTCTTTTCCTTGCTCTCTTTGCAAAGCGTGAGCTCCTTCTCGAAAAAGAAGACGGAATACTCGCGGTCGGCGTCCTTGGAGGTCAGGATCAGCTTGTCCTGCAGGAGGAGCGAGCCGCAATCCTCGATGGCGCGGCCCTTCCACGAATCGACACGTCGCTTGAGTTCTTCGACGGCCTGGTCGTTTTCGTGTTTCCGCTGGGTCTCGTTGACCTTTTCGGTCACGCGCTTGACGGCTTCGAGACCGTCGGTCATGTCGGCGTAATACGGCCAATCTTTGGAGGTGCTCTTGATGAGCTCGGTGAGAAGGAGCGGGTATTTACAGATGCGTTGGATGGGTTTGATAAGCATGGAGGGCAGTTCGTAGGTCGGGTTGAGGACGTGGGCGAGTTTCTGCAGTTTAGGAGCTTCCTGCACGACAAGGTCCTGAGCGGAGTAGTAGTTGGCGCAGTAGGGCTCGTACACCGCGAAGGCCTCTTCCATCTGGACAAAGAGGAGGCCAAAGTTTTGCTCCTTCTCGGCAGCGTCCTCGAGCTGAATCAAGAATCGGCGCTGGAAATCGGCCAGGGCATTCAGGTTGCCAAAGAGATAGTGGATGGTGTTGGCGGACAGGATCTTCTGCTGCTGCAGCTCGCGCATGTATTTCTGCAAGCCAAGTTAATACCGGTGTACGGATAGGAGCGCATGGTTATTATTATTATTACCTGAAGGATCTCCAGGTCGTGGACGTATTTACGCTCAGTCTCCAGGAGTTCCAGTACGACCTTGTCTCTCGTGTCCTTGGGAGCGTTTGGGTCGGAGTCACGATTCGAAGAGCGAACGGAAATCACGCCCTTTTCCTCCAGAAGATCCAGAACCTTGTTGATGGTGCTGACAACCTATATGCAATAAAAAGCAATAATAATAAAAATAGATGAGGTCATTGTTCCTGATTTCCTCCACAATGGGGAATGATCTGGCGCGCTGATTTGCTGATCTTTTTTTTTTTTACCTTGACAAAGCAGTTTGTATCGTCATTGTACAAATCCATAATGGTAAACAGATCCTCTTCGGGAAAGGAAAGCTGGTTCCGGCAAGCGACAATGAATTGATAGACTCTGGCCTTGCAGGTGTTGACCTGGTTCAGGTTGGGGTCTTTGTTGACCTTGAGGGGCGTGTTCGGACACAGCGCATTGAAGAGGATGCAGAGGGGCGAGCCTTGGCGGCAAACCGACCAAAGCTTGGAGAGCGGATCGTTCGCGGATTGCGTGGTGGGCGTGGTGGGTTCATCCGATGAGGCCGATGAGGTCGATGACGAAGGTTGCAGGACACAGTCGACGAATTCATCCATGCCCTCGACGCAGGCCAGTTTGTCGAGCACCGAGCGGCAGGTGTGGTACAATGAAGCGCCTTGGCCAGGCTTTTGTTGTAATAACGGTGGGGACTGCGGCATGCTACACGGGGTTGGCATATCGACCATCATTGTCGGCTGCTCTTGTGGGGGAGGCGTGCCTACAGAGCCCAGTGAAGGGGTTCTGCGCTTCACCAGTGTTGCCATATCCGAAACAGGTATGCTTTAGAATAAAGAAGTGGTGGGAGAAAGAAGGGGGAAGCGGAAAAAAAGAAGAGGGGAGCGAGCCAGACAGAGAAATAATATCCTTGTAAGTCTTAAACTGAGCAAGGCGGGTATTGTATATGCAGATGTGTATGTATAAGTGTATGTGTGTATGAAGTGCGTGTATATGTGTGTGTGTGCGTGTGTATGTGTGGGAGGCTGCGTAAGAGCGTGCGTGTGTGCAAAATAAAAAGATTCAAGAAGAAAAGGGGAGAAAGGGATTGCGAAAAATCGTTTGAATGGTGCGTGGTGAAACAAACTATCAATACCCACTCTTTTTTTGTTGCTGCCTTATTTAGGTCCAAGATCCGCATCGTTATGCTTTTTTTTTTCTTTCTTCACCTTCCGCTTGCAAAGCATTTCCAACCTGCCCCCCCTTACTTACTTTGCTCAGGCATACGATATGCATGCCCTGACAGTTTCTTAACTTACCGTGGGGTGTTTGTCCTGGCTTCGCTCATGGGGCCATGTCCATCCACGCACCTGATCAGTCCATCCCCCAATGTCCCTCTCCATTTTCTACGACCCCCCAAAAGATTTGCAGGAAACTTTAAAGAGAAACATGGCCATTGGATCCGTCCACATCCGTTCTGGGCACCCGCCCCGACGCGGCCTTTGAATTCACTAGTCGAATGCACTGACCCGCCGTCCTCTCCTTTCAACATCAAAATATACGCCCTATTCCTGTCCAACGCTGCTGGATTGCGTATACATACACGACAAAGAGAATAAAAATAATCAGTAATCAATAATAAAATAACAACAACAACAATGACAACAACAATACAGCTTTTTTTTTATTATTCATGTGAAATAACCGCCCAGCTCGTGCAGCACGCCACAGCCACGCACGGCAACCATCGCTCGAGCGCAGTGCGCATGCGGCTCCGCGCCAGGTCGTCCCGCACTAAAAACGCCTCTTCGTCTTTCACCATGCGATAATCGAGTCGTCCACGCCAGGCCCATCCGACCGCGTACAGCGTCAGTGCGACCGAGCACGCTTGCCGCAACCAATAGCGCTTGGAGCTGCTATTGCTTTGTTTGGTTGTCTGGCCGACCACCAATCCCCAGGCCACCGCGGTAAAGACGCCCTCGACCACCCGCCACCGATGCACGCGTTGCCAATGGTTGTGCTGTGCCTGCTTCAGTGCTTCGCAGTCCCTTTGGACGTGCACGATCGGGACACCCGCTGCAAGCACGCGCTGCAAATCGTGCCCGTTCGCAATCCCCACTGCCAGAGCCGGGATCGTGTCCTCGTGCCTTAACCGGCGTGCCAAGCATCGCTTGTTGCAATTCGCTCGGGCAAGTTGGACAATGCGAGGGATGTCTGTTCCATGGTGAGATGGTTTGCACGTGAAGCAATAGCGATATTCATAGTAGCAATACCCGTTGGATCGACGGTCGAAACCTTGGATGAAACAATGCTTCTTTTGTGTTAGTCTTGTTTTGCTATTTTCGTTCTTCTGCCAACCAACCTGAAGCCTTCGTGAGCCGTGATCATCGAAAACGTGTGCAAGAAGCTGTTGTTTTTTGTTCACGTGCAAGTCATGGAGTCGTGGGGTTGACCCATTTCGCTGTCTATAATACCCTGAGTAGCGTGCCACCAAATGTTGGCCCGTGTATTGTCATACGCCTGGTGATACGCCCCTCAGATCATGAAAAGGTGTCCATCCACCCCGAAAAGTAGAAAGCAACCACTGCGCGCGCGTTTAAAGTTGTCTGGCTGGCTGACTGGCTGAGCGTATCCAGCAAATAATATACCACCCAGGGCGTGGGGCGAGCAGTCTTATCGATAGACACTGCCGACCAATGGACGGAGCGTCCGACATTTGCTTTCCCGTGCAACACAAGAGCTCAAAACAGGAACCAGGTCCGATTTAAGGTACACAACACCTTCGGTTCCGTTCATCGCTCTTTCCTCAGAGAAAAAGGTCAACAAACTCGCTCCAAGTAGGAGAAGTGCGTGTCCATGCGAAAAGGGAAAGGAGGCCCTCTGATTAAGCCATGTGAGGTACGTGTCAACAAACAGGATAATAGCAATAATAATAACAACAATAAGAGGGCGCTTCCCTTGTTTGGCATTTCCGGGCCTGTCTGCTGTCTTTTTTGCTCTGACGAATGTGTCCCCACGCCGATCGGACCAGATATTTTAATACGAAAATGAAAAAAGAAAAAAGGTTATGGGGGGAGAGTCTAGACCAGGCTGTTGCCCTGAAAATTCTGTCTGTCTGACAATCGGGCATTTTTTCCCAAATTCACCAAATCAGGGGCCCCTTTTCAGGTTTCTGTCTGTCAATTGTGTGGTGTGTGACGTGATGGAAATCACTATTTTGCCTTCTATCATTGTTCTCTGACGGCTTCTGCTGATTTCGAAAGTTAATTTAGTATACGCGCATTGAGGAGAAAGATCGCTCTCGCGGATCAAATTCATCAGTTTCTATTTCGGATATCTGTTGCCCATCCCGAGCTACTGGGGCCTGCATCAGTCCCGGTTTGGAGGATGAGTTGACGTGGGTCAATTTCGAGTGGTCGTCATGCCAAGTATGGGAATATTTCAAGCATCAATCTTGCTCTCATTTCTTTATTCACAAATAAAGGGAAACAACGAACGACGACGTCAGTGCTCATTTCCTTCTATGACAGGATAATGTAGCATCTTTTTCTTGCATTTTCCATCCCTTTCGTTCAGCGTCATCAAACAAATAGCGCGTGCCGGATGTATCCAGGCAGAGGAGATTTATTTACTTCGTTGTTTCCGTTAAATGACGCCAGACTTATTTCTCCTACACAAAGCAATACCGACATGGTGTGACACAGTTCACTGATATAAAGCGAGCCAGCCGTTCACTGCCGAGCATTCCCATCACATTAACCTCTACTTGTGTTTCTCTTACCTTATATTTTAACCAATCTTTTTACTTCACACGCCAACATGATCGTGGCTAATGTGAGTGCAGTATGACTTTATATTCAGCCTTTTATTTACCTTTGTTTACCTTGTCGTCTCAAAGTGCCAGATAACGTCATAGCGAGAAGACAGAACGAAGAAGAACGAAGAATCTTCTACTCAGACAAAGAGATTTCAATTGTGTTTGTTCAAATGGATAAAGCCAAGAAAAAATCGGATATGCGAACATTGGGCTCATTCAAAGAAAGATTGACGGCGTGGATTGTCAATACAGGGCGTGTTTATGTTGGATGCTCATTTAAAAATTGCTTGGTCAGTGGATATTATATATGCGACAGATGGTTTTAGTATGAAGAGGTGATTAAAACTTCAAAGCAATTTTGTTCAATCCTCATAAAATAGTTCAAACATCCAAATACTGTACTCTTTGTCTGTTTAAAGCTACTCCACTGACTTTGATCCGTTATCACCTTTCTTTCTTTTCTTTTCTTTTCTTTTATTTTCTTATCCTCGTACATGTTAAACACATACCTTGTGGTTTGACTGGTCCTCATTACATATTCCACGTCTACTACGTCTCTTTGTTGGACTTCGAAGTAGTGTATGAGGCAGGAAAGGATCCGCAGGAGCCTACCGTGGAAGGAAGACGACTGTTGAACGGAATCCTTTCTTGTGGCAGAGATACATTCTCCCCCGGGGATAAGCGAGGATGTCGATGCCGCGTCAGATTTGGTCATTGTCTTCGGAGATCGAACCCACAGGCAAGTTTATCGAGAATACAACATGCCTCTTTAACGCGACGTTTAGTAAATTATGGCAAGCGGGCTCTGTTGGAGACTCTGAAGTCAAAGTACTCGTCCATCGGTGGTGTTAAATTCGAGAGGTCTTCATGACCTACGAAGACGTCTACGAAGACCTTAGAGACGTCATGCCCAGCCTGCAAGACTTCTATTCGAAGCATGACCTGGCCCTCCTGCTCAAACATGAGCGTGAGTACTTTGGCGACACGTAAGGCGGCGAATCGGTGAAAAGCAGATGAAAAAAAGGATCCTTTTCATCGATAAAGGTAGGAAGATCACATTAGGCATGAACAAGCGCGATATCTAAAGACAGAGCGACTGACCTCGCTACTACTTAGCCTACGCGAGGTACATTCCGGACGAGGCATTCTCCCGTCATTGCAACACGGCGATAGACAGCTGGAAGAATGTCGGGGACATTCGCAAGTGGCCTTCGAATGAACCCGAAGAAACACGCGTCAGGCTTCTCAACAATATGTCGAGAAAGCTGCAGCAAAAGACGCGGTGTTCTAATGTTCGCGCGTCGCCGTGTTTGCAAATCGACATCGTCCATTATCAAGAGGGACTTTGAGCCTAGTACTATTCAGGAAAAGTTGGACGAATGCATGGATCAATGCAAGGTAATACTGAACTACGCGTGTATAATGGTCAAGAGTTAATAAGCACTAGACATGCTTGAGACATTGGTGAAGCCCGGAAAGTCTATCCGCTCATGCGTGATCAGCTTCGCGGGTTTAACAAGCGACCCGGAGGACTTGAAGAAGCTCCTCAGGTAAGAGTGTATATTGTTGTGTACTCTTGCCAATATGCTCTCCAGGACGTATAAGCAAGTAAAAAAAGTCGTAGTCGATACACGGGGCAGTCTGCAAGTTCTTTCGCGGCATGAGCTCCTGTATGAAGGCAAGGCCCATTATTCAAGTGTAGATTCTTTTTTCCACTCCCTTCTTGCTTTTCTGCTATTGCTTTTTCTTTTCTTGCTTTTATAATCTTACTTCAGCCATACTCTACACTTGCATACCCACCTTGTATAGCTTTATAAAAATATGGCGCATTCGGTAAACTCATTACGCCGACGGATTTTGAACCTTTGCATTTACTGGTTCACCATAGTAAGGCTCAAAATATTCTAGCAGACTGCGCCATTTTTATCTTTTTCTGGCTTCTGAATAACTTCCAAATTCACTCACTGATTCATCCAGCACACGATTTGCGCACAGTTGCTCTCTAATTTCTCGTTTGGCCATATGGGAAGAGCTCGTTCTTGTAGTTGTTTTATGTGACATATTTCACGATCACAGTGCTTGCATTTTCTAATAAAGAAGCTCTTGATACGCACGAAATCAATGGACAAGGCTTTTACGCAACGAACGCGTCATGTCGCGTCCAAAGGTGACCTCAGAAAACTTGTCGGACGCCGAGGCACGTGCGTTGAATGCCATCGTTTCATAATCGTCATCGCTCAGCGACAGCACCGCGTTAATAGCATCTGCAAACGTCTCAACCGAGTCGGCGAGGTAGCCTGTGGGTTGGCCATTGTATTCGGTCACAATATCTAATTTGGGACCAGCCGAATCGTGTGCCACAGGTATCAATCCTGCCGCCTACAGATTTGTTCATGAATATCATCACTAGAGGCCACGTTTTCTTCTTGATTTACCATGTATTCGACGACGCCAATCCCAAAATGTTCATTCCACATGGTATGGAGCCCGATTCTAGCTGCGCCCAGGCTTGACACAAGTGTGTCGTAGGTAGCATTGACTTCAAAGCGGACGCGTGCCGAGACACCCAATTTTTCGGCGAGTCGCTTCAAGTCGGCAATGCGGTCCTCGTCGCCTTGGTTACGTGAGCTACCAATGAGGACGAGCTCCACCTCCGGGTCTTCTTTCCAACGCGGATACGCGTCGAACAATTTGGCCAGCGCCTCAATTTGCATGGCATGGTCTTTTTCCGGTCTATGACGGACACAGATCAGCATTACATTTTTTCCCTCAGATGACCAGGCATGCTTCTCCCTTTCTTCTCATCTCTTGCTTCTAACGTGTCCTCGTTCACACGTCTACTTTGTACTTACCGAAACTGAGCGACGCTCACGATCTTGGGCTTGCGTGAGGCCAGGCTGAGCGTGTTGAGGCGTTCAGTGTCACATGGCGGGTACACAATGTCAGCTGTTGTCCGCCAAATACTGTCAATGTGGCCTTTGGTCCATGTGGAGTTGACCATCACCGTTTCGGCAAACGAGCCGCACCATCCGTAAGCAAGTGCAAACAGCCGATAGTATCTATGTTCGGATTAGCCATGGCATGCGAGATAACGAATACGTACATGACTTTGCCATAAGTCCACAGGGCACTCTGTGCATAGCGTGTATCATTGTTGTACTGCCTTCGGCGCTCAAAGACGCGCTGGAGCATATCTGAGCTGTTACTAATGTGTTAATGAATCAAGGGGGGGGGGACGCAAAGTAAATGAGTAGAACAAACCTGATGGTCGGATAATGCGTGTAAGTGGCGATCTTGGTGTGTGCAAGGTAATGAACCACAGGGTACGTGAATGCATATCCCATGGTGTCTGTGTTTGCGTAATAAGTTCATGCATTCGTCTGCAGATATATCATTTTTGTCTAGGGTCATGTCGTACCAAAATACAAGTCGGGGACAAGTTTGGCGATCGCTTCGTAGCCCATCACCATCGACGACAGGCTCTGCAGGAGCAAAGTGAGGCGGGGGTATCTACAGTCGCTTATACTTAGTATTTGTCTATCTCCGTGAATTGAATGTACCTTGAGTCCTCTACGAGATAACGTGTCGTCAGGTAGACAAAGACGAGAGAGCGGGGGCTGAGCTCGATGTCGAATCTGGCCTGTGCGCAATCTTTGTCAATACCTATGATATACATTTCAAAAATCATATACATTCATACCTTGACTTTGGCGAGAATTTGCTCCTTCGAGGCATCGAGGTCACCCGTGTAAACAATGCATATCACGTTTGGAAAATCACGTTGCACGTCGCGAATGGCGGTCCACAATACGCGCTCGCCACCTCCGCCAGCGTTACTGATTTCCGAATAAGACACCTACATACACCGAAACAAATAACTTACCAGTAAGGATGGAAAAAGCCGAGGAAGACGGGGTCGTCCACTACGGCGCCAGGAACGCGAGATAGTTCTTGGACAACTTTTGCCCGATTAGGCTCGATGGAGTTTTGAATGCGCAGGCGGAAGAAACGCAAAAGGAGCCAAGCTGAGACCAATGCCGCAGTGAGCCAAAAAGAGATGGCCATGATGGGCTTGTGGTGAAAAGGAACGAGATGACCAAAGAGTGGATTAAAATATTAAAGTGTACAACTCAACGTCTGTTGTAAGTCTGCCACGTTGAATTGAAAGCGGAACGGGTGGTAAAAAGAAACTCCACTCACTCTTGTCCCCGTCTCTGCTCAACAGATTCCTGCAAATAGAAAGGCGTTGTTCATTATGCCAGACAAGTACAATACAAAGAACCCAGGTACGGTCATTCAACTCATTCTGCGTCGTACTCATTCTTATGCTGCCTAGGTGTCAAGCGCATCATGCAAGAAGCGAGAGAGTTGGCCATGGAGCCCTGCTACGAGTACGAAGCTCACCCGCTCGAGGTCCGTCGCTAGTCACGCTCGTTTTATAAGCTTACCCTCCCAAAACAGGATAACTTGTTCGAATGGCATTTTACTGTACGCGGTCCAGGAGATACCGAGTTTGAAAACGGCAGGTATTGCATGTTCTATGAATCTATCTGTCACGCATTGACTCACACAGAATAGATACCATGGTCGCATTCTCTTGCCTATCGAATATCCGTTCAAACCTCCAGAGCTAATCTTTCTGACGGTGAGTACCTATCCTTTGTATCCGCTGAAGCTGATACGAAACATGGTGTAGCCAAACGGGCGTTTTGAACTCAACACCAAGGTCTGCCTCAGCATTACTGGGTATCACCCCGAGTATTGGCAACCTGCATGGGGCAGTATGTGAAAACATATCTCTGCTATATATATACATGCTAAATGGTCTCTAGTTCGCACTGTGATCCTGGCCGTGATGGGCTTCTTCCCAACGCAAGCACGTGGCGCGATCGGTGGCCTCGATTATACAAAGGAAGAACGCCGCAGACTGGCCCAAGAGTAAGTCTTGCTCTAGAAGGATGCATGTATATTGAATGTCTAGCTAGATCGGCGTCTTGGACATGCACTGTATGCAAGACATGCAACAGCGATCTACTGAGCGACGAGGCACCCCATGCGAATGGAAAAGAAGAAGACACGCCTAACTTCACCATGGCCTATCCTCCCTCAGCAAATGCATCAGAGACCTCTTCCCAAAAGAAGGAAGAGAAAGGTTCAGAAAAGGAAACGGATACAAAGGAAACGGTAGAGGGCCAGAGTGCACAAGAGTCAAGCAGGGCACATGCACCTACCCTACCTTCATTATCGAGCCAAAGCCATCTGGGCGAGAGTAGTTCTTCACCACCAGGATCCACGCAGTCACCGCCAACAGCAGTGCACGCAGACAGGCAGCGACCACCGATATGGCTCGATGGAATCATCGGTTGTCTTGTCTCGTTGCTCATTGCACTCATTGTCCGGCGATTTGTCTTCTAGATACCCTCCTTCGTCGCCTGCACCACCACGCTTACCTTCCAAGTAATCGCTTCTGTTACTTAGCGTCGCGATCTGTCAAACACGTCTTTCTTGCTCGTATACCTCGCCCTATATACATTGATACATCACGTTTTCTACGTATACAATTCTGGGATGCCCCTGACGACAGCAAATCAGATAAAAAAGCAAAGAGAAGGGTGCTGAGACAGTAGAGTATGAACGAAAAAGAGCTGCATTTGCCTCAGTGGCCGTGCTCACTTATTACCCGAAACCACAAGATTTTATATCATTGCAAAAAAAAATAAGGGTTTTGTTGTAGCCTGGGGAGAAGGGGAGCTACCAAGAAAGCAAGTTCCAACTGTGGTCCACGTGACAGGAAGATACGGCGGAGCTCATTCGACTATGTAAATCACATGACCCAGCGTTTTTGCGCAGTCGTTTCAAGCGAAAGGTCTTTCTTTTGAGTAACCCATATCAGACGACAGGAAAAGGCTCTATTTAGTTTGTATTTATGCAAGTGAACATAGAAAATGCAAAGATGAGGTATATGGAGTATGATGACGGGAAAAAAGGGCAGGGGAGTGTTGGTTATTTGACATGTTTGAGGTATCCAGCCTTGATGAGCCATTCAACATCGGCGCGACGCACGTACTCTTGATTGCCCTTGACAAGGTTGAGGGTGCCATACTCTGTGTTGATACGACCACAATCCTTCATGACTCGGACCTCGATGAAAGGATCCAGCGGGGGCTCGAGGCCCAAGGCACCGTGCCCGCCCAAGTCCAGCTCGAGATAGTTCTCCTTGTAAGAGTCGACGAGCTTGCCATACTCTTTGAGGAAGTTCTGTTCCGTGCCGCCCAGTGATACTTCAATGTCCTGCTGGAGCTCGTCGCGCAGCGCCACACTCCACGACAGCTCCTTCAATCGTTCAGTGCGCATGCGGTGGTAGGCAAACAAGACCCGCTTGTTGCGCTTGATGCGTAAATGCTGCACCATGATGGTCGTCAGCAGCTTGTTCTTGTCCTCGATAGGCGCCGACCGCATCGCAATCACTTTGGATTCTGCGTCATTGTGAAGCCACCGTGATTCTCGGCAAATGGTCTGGACGAGTTCCTTGTTGTAAGGAGAGACAAGTCGGTCCTGTGTGCGCTTGGCTTCTTGGGCCAACTTGTAGCTCGATTCACAAAAGGCGGCTGACATGGATAAATAAGTGTGAAAAGAAGCAAGGCAAAAATGGATCTGGGATATGGAAACGCGTGCCTTGAATTTTTCCTTTTTGTCGTGGTTGGAGACGCGATCCAGTCAGGGCGCGCATTTTCGCGCGCAGAAGACATGAATGTCCGATAAAATACAAGGGAAACCTTTATTGACAAGTGATCAAACAGTCAGAAAAAATAGAAAAGGAAAAAAGGAAAAATGGAATTGACATAGGTGCAAACAGATTGGGGAGATATTTACAGGTCAAAGCATACATAGAGCGACCTCGATAAAAAGGCAAGGAAAAAAAATAAAAGAGAAGAGAAAAAGATAAAGTAAAAGTGGGAAAAGAATAGAAACGTGCTGCATCCAGTGCATGAGAAATAGAAAAAAGGCAAGAGTGAGCAGAAAAATTTGAAAAAGAGGGTTACAAAGAGAGATGGATGCATATGTAATCAAAACTGTCGCATACAGATTACCTCCCCTCTAATATAAGGTAGGGGTCGGGAAGGTTTGTTGGTGCGTTAATCTACAAGAACTTGATCGCGTGAGTACAAAGAAAAATACTATATCACTCAATATGTGCTCACCCGTCGTCATCAGCAGCAATATGCACATCTTCATTATATCTGCGGATGTGTCCAGCTGTAGGCTGGAGGTGGCACTGCATACGAGGTCTCGGCACCTGCAGATGATATGGAGTGATGCCGCTGCTGCTGCTGCTGCTGTTCTTGAGGTGGCTGTTGCGAGGCGACCATCATCGTGGGGTCAAACGCCGCCATGTTGAACATGTCGGACGGGCTAAAAGGGAGCTGCTCCGGCTGTCCAGCCATGTTCATCATGAACATGCGACTCGGGTTGTAGTAAAAGGCTTGGCGTTGCGAGGACAGATGCGTCGCCGGCTCCTGGTAAGGTGGCTCCTGCTGCTGTTGCACCATACCAGGCATCGCGACTGGGTGATATCCGGTCACAGCAGCTGCCGCTGCGGCAGCCGCAGCCGCAGCCGCGGCGGCTGAGGCCGTAGTGCTTGTGGGCTGCATCTCATAAGCTTGCATCATGTCAAAACTGCTACTGTTGCTGACTGGAAACGCTGTATGTTGTGCTACGTTCTGTGCAGTAGGATTTGGGTAAGGCGTCTGGGTGGACGACACCGGCAAAGGTTCGGAAGTTTGGTCCAAGGGTGGCGCGGCCGAGAACGAACCGCGCTCATGCATGACCATCACTGGCATAGGGTTTGCTTTCGTCATATCTGTGTCTCCATTGGACGTGGTCGACTCGCGGCGGTTCATTGACTCAGACGGCTGTCGTTTCTTCTTGGAGGAATGACTGTTGCTGTTGCTTCGCGAGCGGGAAGGTGCGGTGGTGTTTGACGACAGAGACGGCTCGGATGTGATGGTGGAGAAACTGGGAACATGTTTTAATGACGACGAGGCGCATGAGTCCTTAAGCGACGAAGGAGGCGATGCAGGCGGCGACCCATTCGTGCGGTGGCTCTTGTGCGAGCCAGGGCGCGGGGAGGGTGTCTCCTTGGACGACTTTTTCATACTGCTAACAGTAGATGTTGTCGTCGCCGTGGAACACAGCCGCGAATGCTGGACCTGGTTACGCAAACGCTCGTTCTCTTTGCGCAGTTGCTCTATCTCGTCCTGAAACTTTGTGTCTCTCTCGATCGAACGAGATACTAGGATGGTAGGATGTTATTGTACGGTAAGCGGCTATAAGTAACAAGCATACCATACTCAAGCGACTGAGCGACAATGACCGTCTTGCTCGGACGGCGGACACTCTGGAGCGAGGGCAAAGCATGGGCGAGTTGCTGAAACTTTGAATTGAGGTTTTCGCGGCGTTGTCGCTCCAGGGCGTTGTGGGCAGATCGTTTGTCACCGTGAAGCAATTCATTGATGTTGCTGCAAGGCGTTGTTTTTTAATTTATACCAGGACTTAATATTGGCTGCGACAGGACATATCATAATTGGATACTTACCTCTCATCAAGAATCATATGGGAGGTGCCCTGACTCATATTGGGCCCCAGCATGTCTTTTTGATTTGATTTGATGTATTAATTGATGAGTGTGGCTGTTCTGTTGACCATGTTTATTGATGGTGACACCTACCATAGGTGAAAGAAGAAGCCGTGCTGGAGAAGGCGTTAAAGAAATTGTTGGCCGCGTTTCGCATGGATCGCCCCGTACTCATATTTCTGAATCTGTCGGATGGTGGCATAGGTGTAACAGTAGGTACAAGGTTGTTGCAAAAAAAGCTAGAAAGTAGGAAGAAGAAAAGG
This sequence comes from Syncephalastrum sp. PYS2702, assembly GCA_023630325.1. Taxonomy (NCBI): domain Eukaryota; kingdom Fungi; phylum Mucoromycota; class Mucoromycetes; order Mucorales; family Syncephalastraceae; genus Syncephalastrum; species Syncephalastrum sp. PYS2702. Next base: position 69,807 of record JAMAMT010000019.1, read on the forward strand.
AAAAATAAAAAAGCTGAAGGAAGAAAGTAAGAATATAAAATTGAGGGTAAAAGTGAGGCAGAAGCTTTGGACGAATGCTTATTTTGATTTTCGCTGTTTGTTTTTGTGGCCAGAAAGGCAAATAAAAGTAGAAAAGATAAAAGGGCCTGAAAGGCAAAATGGGAACGGTTGAAAAGAAAAGGGAAGACAAAAATGAAAAAGAAGAAGAGCCTCGAGAGGGTAGAATGAGTGGGAAGTTGATTCCCTATTTATATGGATTCTCAGATCTAAGGAGGGATTTGGTATAGAGTCAAGAAAAAAAAATGGGCCTGGCAATCGGATATCACAGACCGTGTGTAAGTACTATACGTGCGTGCGTACTTCCATTTGAGATAAATTGGTGGTTTGACGATCGCTCATACTGCGTGTTCAAGCGTTGTGTATGTGTGCGTGTGCTGTCGGGGAAACCTAAATTTGCTTTACATCTTTCTTATCAGCCTCTACGTAGTTGGTCAGGCTTTTATTCCATATGTTTACTTTGGAAGATCTCTCTGCTTCCTTTGAGCAGAGAAGTGCATTGTAAGAGCGCGTCCAGATATCCTTACGTGGAAGAGACAGGGTCCTCCACAGAAAGCAAAGGGTTGGGGACTGTGGTTGCCTTTTCTACAGTGCACCTCCGAGATCACGCAGAGACCCATTGAATAATAGACGAGCATAATGTACAAAGGTCTGTGCATATGCTTTGCATATACCTACTACTTTTTCATGTCCAATTTTTTTATAATAATCATTCAGTCATACTGAAATGACGATGCATACTAAAAGACAGACTCTGCTTCATTCGTTCACCTTCGCTTTTTTTCTTTTCCTTGATACATAACTTGTCTTCTTAACATTGATGTCCTCCAGTCGAGATGGAAGACCCTACGGGATAATGCACACTGTGCAAAAATACGATTGAGCTCGGCCTTTACCAAATACAGCCATGATCGACGTTTACTGAAGGGGTTACTGAAGCACCGATCGTTGTCCTTGTCACACACACACGCTTTTTATGGACCAGACGTCGCCGGATATGTAGTAGAACGTTGCACGTCTGTTGACATTAACTGCCTTTTCCTCCTTGTCCCTGTAGCGTAGGGCTTTGGGGACATGTCATTCATGTCCATGTGGTTGCACGAGCCAGGCACGTACCTTTTTTTTTTTTTTTGCCTCTCTGTCTCTATTGCGCGCGCGCGAAAATTGCACGCCAAGCAGCCCCATCAAATAAGCAGCAGAAAAAAAGGACTGCTGGACCTCCCCCACGATGGCTCGAGCCACCCAAGGAAAAAAGAGAAAGCCTAAACCTCTCTTTTCTTTCACCATGTATACTATTTTTTGTTCCACTTTCTTGGGTAGCCTGTTTGAAACGGAAGAGAAGAGATTATACGGGGCTTCGCTTAATATGGAGCGCCTTCATTTCCTATGAGAATGGAAGAGAACAAAAAATGGAGAAAGATGCCAAGGAGTAAGCTGCAATCCGCGTGCAAGCTTTACTGTATTCTCGTGCTTCTCCGAGCGAACGAATGCAAATCATCTCCAGAAGAGAAAGGAGACGCCTTTAGACATCGATCGTACACGGCCGATGGCTTCTCGAACCCCCAGATTCGGGTTATCATCGACAATGCGGAACACGCCCCCCTTACCCTGGATACGTAATGCGAATATTTCACAACGCGGTCTGTCCGTGGCGGATGATTCACAGCAGCAAGGGACCTTGATTTTTTTTTTTTTCGCAGGGTTCTCTCTTTGCTAACGAACAGGAATGCTACGGGCGTTTTTTCCCGTTCTTAGCAGAAAGGGCAACTCTATCAATGGTACTCACTAGGATGACGAAAAGAGGGCGAAGGAAAAATAAGTTACTCCTCAGCCCTACCCAACGATTGCTCGGCTCGACGCGGCAGTAAGTGTAGCCAAGCGGGTCGAAAAAGATTGGAGCCATCCAGATCGCTGGAGTAGAATAGTGTCCATAGCTGCACATGTGCGCGTACGTGTGTTGCGTGGAAGCACAGCAGCAGATTGATATGCTTGCTTATTTGCTCTACACATTGACCGATGCGAAATAATCTCTTGATCCGATTTAGACGCGTGACTGTACAACCCACACTTATGCAGACACGATCGTTTAAAGTTGACAAGTTGCGTATGTGCGGCTGACAGTTTTTTCCTTGTGAAGAAAGAGGGAAGAAGTTCGATACAGTAATGATGAGCGCATTCGCAAGTGTTGATCTTTCTCTCTTCCTTCTAAGGCCCCTGCTTTCTCTTTACCAAATCAAGTACTGCTTCCATACACGCGCATGCCGCACACTCCAATCTTGGTTCGGGTGTTTCCGAAAATTTTATTTTGTAAGCCAAGGCGCCGATGTTAGCTTAACGAAAATAAAACTTGCCCTTGTTTTGTGCGACATGCATATCAAGTGCTGACGCGTCCATGTAGGACGGTCGTATGTGATTGACATAGTTTGATGGACGATCAACTTAGGCACGCTTGTATCGCTTTTTGGTCAATTCGTCAATGACGAAATGGATGCTAATGATATAGGCGGAAACAAAAAGCATGAGGAAGGCTGCATATTCTCCCGATTCTACAAAAGGACCCGCCATCATTTCACAACGTCATATCATGTCAAATGGCGCCTGCTCGTAATAGGTAATGAAGAACGAAAGGATAGGTCTGCTTCTCTCATTCAATAATAGAGTCTACCCTTATTTGATGGAGTAGGATTGCCTCACAGCCCTTCATTTTACCCATTTGGTTTCGCTCGGTTTCTTAAAAGATCGCAAAAGAATAAGGGGTGAACAGGCCAGTCTGTACGCTAGAAATAAAGTAAAATATAAGTAAAAATAAAAGCCTGCTTTGACAGATCGCGCCTCTTTTCCATTATTACTTTTTTTCTTTTGGTGTCAGTGCATAGTCATCTCTTATTTCTTCCCAGTGCATGCATTTACCCCCTGCTCTTTACATACATGCATCTATCAAGGCTAGGTTGTCAAAGTACCCATAAAAATGTTTATATAAACTAGTCAGCAGATAATTTTCCAGTTAGGTAATGATCATCGTGATCGACCGGCCATATCCTTCCTTTTACATTTACCTAGCAGTACCAAAGTAGACTTTACCCTTGCCTGCTCTGTGCGCATAAACAGTCTCAGTCTCCACCCTCACACAAAAACAATGCGTATAATTTTGGAAACGTCTGTGCCTCCCCGCTTAGCGCATAGCACTTCGCTGTGTGAAAATGAACAGGAAAAGTCATCGCTGTCTGTGTACGCCAGTATATCACTACTTTATTTTGAACAAAAAAGATAGAGAGAAACGATGTAGAAGAAATTGGGCTCCAACAAGAAACAAAATTTCGGTAGACTCTTTCCGAGCTGCTTTATTATTCGTGATAATTATTCAGCATGAGTCTATTATCTGTGTGATGACTGAAAGAAATTAAGGGACAGATACATGATCAGATGAAATAACAGTACTGTAAAGCGACAAGATACAAGCAACGAGAATGAGCAAGTGAGAGGGAGCGAGATGCTGCACAACAACGCGGAGTGGCCCTGATCTGTGGTGTGTGTAACAACGTGTGCATATGATAAATAACTACAGTGCCGTAGACCACTGGGAAGAGAGAAAGCGCACTTAAAATATTTACCCGGTAGATTTACCTCTATATCTTCCCCTCTAAACCCCGTACCCGATTCCGAGTAAACCGAAGAAAATATAAGGAAAAGTCTTCCTTGGATGTATATATGCATTGTATCGTCGCGAGCTAAGAAGAATACAAGATCGCATGACAGAATGGGGAGGGGCAGGTCCTCTGCGAGACTTTCTATTTGTCATGCATGGTGTATATCATCTCAACGCCAAACGTGGCGTACATCCATGGAAAAGGTCACGGTCTCCACGCAGTAAATAGGGTGAGATATTTCTCTCCATTCATCTTCAGTCGTGTACATATACTGTATCATTCAGGGAAGTGGATACTAGTAATATCTGAGAGCCGAATGGTAACCATGAGTTTTCAGTGAGACAATAGAAAGTCGAAACACGATATATGTATACGCCTCGCCATCTCCTTTGTGTGTCTTTTGACAATAGAACAATTTCTATTCTTACCACATCAGTAGCCGCGTACCGCTATTATACATATTGCAGATTTACGGAACAGATAGACTGTGCATCTTAAGGTTCGATTATGAAGAATTGCTGTGTAAGTAAGGTATAGAATCTTTCAAATATCATACGCTTCAGCATATGATGGTCGCGGACAACCCGCGATCTCCCTCTATAAAGCAATAATAGGATCATAAATCATGATGCCGAGTAACATTTACCGTTCGGCCGGTTGAGTATCAGAGATATCTGTCTCATAACGTAGACATAATCATGACGTTTATTGAAAAAGGATAGGGGCATATGTCTTTATTTCTGCAAATACGCCGTATATAACTATTAATACGCTTTCTTTTTCACGACGCCAAACCTAGGATATTTACCTATAAGATGACACATAATGAACGTTAATGAGAATCTGTAGCCTTTTCAAACGTCAAGACGGTAAGCAACTGGCGCGTAAGGGAGTATTACGAATGAAAATATACGATCCCATGTTTATTTTCTCTCCTTACTAGCGCATCCACGAGGCATAAGAACAGACGTACCGCCTCCTGATTTTTGTTCGTGCGAATTTAGATTCTCGTTGTGTCTATCTCTGTTCCGAGTAAATGATGCATACAAATACGGACGTGTCTACAGCTACTATCTTCGCATGTATCGCAGATAGAGATTGATCACGCATCCGCGAGATCCGAACGCAGTCTAACTGTAAATCTCTACATGCAAGGAATGAGCGGCGGACCGCCAGTAGAAGAGCTTGGCGGATCCCTGTAGGCGACGGTTTGCTCACCTCCTTGACCCCAAGAAGACGGTTCTCCGTCTTCCAGGAAAAACTCTATATCCTGCCCAGCTCCCACGAACCAAACGTTCGGTACGCTACTATAAAAAGTCCAGAGTTACGGATTGAACTGAAGGGACATTAGTACCTTCTTTCCGGGGTTCTGAGATTCCCTTCAAAGGATCCTTGCCCATATTAAACTGCAATTTGGCTGGCCTCAATGGATAATGTTACAGCTGCATGCATGTTTACTTTAGGCATCATTTGTCGCCAGCGACATACACTAAATGCTGATGCATCTCTTCTGTGGGACTTACTCTCCACAAAATTTCAAAACAAAAAAATAATAGGAGACCTACATTGGCGTTAGCGATCCCAAGCGCACTGTTTCAATAGCTTTTGGCGCTTTTGGCAAAACTTTGTACATGGAATGATCCATCCTGGAAAAGAACATATGAGCCATGGGCTGATAAGTATCGATCTATTATGGTATATGACAACAAATGCTCGCTCCATACTGCTCCTATGTTTGAGGTTGCAGATGAGGTCTCACTGTATTTGTATTACTGGTATACTCCTTATCAATTTTCAATCCTCAGCATGCTCACAAGAAAAAGGTCAACTAAACATGTACATTCGTGAAAAAAAAGGCAAAAATGACTCGTGTATAAGCAATCCACGGCGGACGTCTCTCTTTCTTTTCTTTCTCCTACTTTTTGCCGATCACCGAGAGGAAAGAGGGAACACCCATAATGTCAAATCTCTATGATGTTTTCCTACACGATTTGACAGCATTAAATGTTTTTTCATGACGGGACCAGCTGACAACAGGAGCAAAATATCGCGTTATACGTCCTGCTACAGAACAGTGATACATATACTACGAATAGTACCCACAGATAAGTATTCAATCATACAATCAGAGTTTGACATCTACTCTTTTTATCCTCTATGCATGCTTCTTCAGATAGACATACACGCCCATATTATAGGTCACACGTATGTAGTACGTTTGGGGGATATAGCTGCGGTTCGCTATACAACTGAGCTGGTAGACATGATGTAAGCAAACATAATACAATGGCAATATAATGGGCATGCTGACATCCCTGACACCCAGACAATCATATGTAATCCTTATAATTTTTGCTAGAATCGCTTCAACGAAGGCGAAAGAGCATAGGGCGTGTCGTGGGTTTCAGACATATAGAAGAATATATCAGACTCTCGAGACAACGACAGCCGGGATTATTCCCTCTTATGCATCTATTGGAACTCCGTATGTATGTACAACAAAATACAGGTGCCTGGAAAGGAGCCATTTGAAGCGACTGTTTGTGTATATCCAAGAGACATTAAGCACTGGCAAGAAGCGGCAGCACTCCCTGATTCTGGTTTCGCCAAGGGCAGACGAGCTCTCCCTAAGTCCCTGCTGTACATCGTTTCTCTCTCTCTCTCTCTCTCTCTCTCTCTTTCTGTGCTCTCCTTCTTCCTCTTTTACACCTTGAGATCCCTCGTCGTGTCTCTTCTCTTTTTTGCCTTTTTTTTCTTCGCTTCATATTCTGTAATTTGGATGGCATGCGTTTGGTGACATTGATCAATATCACTCGCTTCTTGGTCTTTATCGTCAGCCTCTGCGCTTTGACTGCTCATGTTATCCAATGTATCATGTTGGCTGGCGAGGCAAGTAGTGACTACATCTGAATCATTATCTTATATATAGGCGCGGGAAAATTGGTATGAGTCGATTTGTCTAAATCTTTATATGTTTTTTAACATAGGCCACGGTACCTAACTGGTTGAGCGCTGGGCATTGGCAGGTAATCCAAATTCTGAACCGCAAAGTGTATCTTCTCATACCATCGCTTGTAGTACCTGGCATGGTATGTAGCGCTCTCCATCTCGACCCTCAGTGGCGCGGCGGTCTGCATTCATGCATGTTGCTGCGGAAGAGCCCACCTTGTCCGAGGAGACCGCTTCCTGAGCGTCCTCAATGTCTTTCCTCTAGCAACCTCAGTTGTCACCGCCATGATAGCCGATGATACCGAGCCCTGGACGGCTGGTACCGTCCCCTTCCGGCGACCTCTGATGGACCCGATTCACTCGTGTGAGGTGCTGAGCACCCAGCCGTTGTTGTATCGCCGATGTCTTTTAGCGGACAGCACCTTGATTGGCGCGACTTCCGCGTGTGTTTTTTGGCTCTTACTCGCCTGCTTTACGTGCGTTGCGCCGCGAAAGCCGATGAAACCCCTGGTAGAGCCTGCACAAGAGCCAAAGTGGGGTCGATACATCCCTGAACCGCCGGCGTCGCTGCGGTCTGCCAGCATCATGTCGCCTGCTCGGCAAAACAACCGTAATTCCATCCTGTCACAACAATGGCAGCGTAACGAAGACTCCTTTGAGGATGGCCACTACTACAACTATAATCAGCAACCTTACCCACGACGACCGTCCTCTCAGTATGATATTTATAATTACGCTCCGCCTCAGCAATCCTATGCATATCAACCGCAGACCGCTTATTATAATACGCCGCTTCCAATGCTGCCTCAAATGGAAAAAATTGAGCTGTTTGATACCTCTATGCAGGCGACGCCTCACCCGGTGGCAGAGTACAATTATAATGCAGCTTCGCCGCCACCTCCTGCTCCACCCTCCCATCAAGCTGAGAATCCGGGCCCTTTGCCCATAATTACCTCCCAACAGCCATATAATATCAGCGATAAAACATACGCGGCCGCAGAGCGCAGGGCGTCACTCATGTCGACTGCCTCTGTAGGTCCTCCAGCACCGCGCCAAAATGATGGTGGTGGTACCATCATGTGAGGGAATGCAAGACTTTATCTATTTTTTTTTTTTTCATTGTAGATCAACACTATATAGCACGCTGTTTTAATGTCCTTCATTTGTTAAGGCGTATCCTCCTCCTGTGTCTAATTAAATCAGAGCTTATCACAGATACACTCGTCCTTGACGCAGCCAACCGTCCTGTGATTGACGGTGGCACAAATGGCATCGCAGTCTTGTCCGCTGGCCTTACAGGAGCCACCGCCAATGGAAGCGCAGTAGCAGGTCGAGTCCATGCAGAGGGGTTGGAGGGTCCGTTTTTCGCATTTTGTATCGCACTGGCTTTTCTCTTTCTTGTTTCGGCAGGTTCCTAGGCGGAGGGTGTGTTTGTCGCCGGGATAAGCATGGACAGTGTCGCCAATGAGCAACAACAACAGAATTAATGCCGACAAAGAGATGAAGTATGAATAAGAGACACGAGGAGTTTTCATATTTGGTCTCTAGTGTATGGAGTAGATTTGCTATGAAGGATAAAAAAACGTCAAGAGTTACTTCAATTGCTGACCCTTTTATATATTTGATTAAGGGGACCGATTTATTCTTCCTTGATTTGTACATAGGGTGCACTCTGATCATGACACCCTTCCAAGAAGGGGGAAGCGGGGGGAAGCAGAAATGCGTTGTCATGGTATTAAGTGAACGGTATGATTATAAGTACATATACAGAGTGGATAGGGTTTCATGCAGAGTAATGATGATAAAAATAAATGAGATATTATGAAAGGCAGTTGCATTGCCCTTCGTTGCAGAAACCAATCAAGTTGGACGACATTTCCTGACAGATAGCGTCGCAGCCCTCGTGGTTGTAGTCTTCGCAATTGCCAATGCCGACATCGGTGCAGTAGCAGGTGTCATAGATGCAGATGCCATTGCCGTCCATGACTTGCTCACAGGCGTCGGCGCACGCGGTGCTGTCTTCATTGGCTATCGTGCATACGCCTGTATGGTGAAGGGGCTCGACCGCGGCTGTCAAGGTACAGAAGCAACAGAGTAGAACGAGCAGTATCAACGAGAGAGCAGTCGATGTCGTTGTCCGTCGTCGTTGAGCAGTGACAGCCATGGATGCTCTCGTGGTGCGCTTTCCGGCATTGCAGAGTGTGGGTGAAGTGGGCGAGGTGTGATTCATATGTGATGTGTACAAGGTGCGCGCGGGCGGGTATGATGTTGTAAGATACTGTAAGTTGATGAAGGGAACGGCAAGGGCGATCAATTCCGAGACGCGGCCTGCTGCAGCGTCTTCCCGGGATGAAAAAGTAGAAGGGGAGCGTTAAGAAAGAAAGAAAGAAAAGAGAACGACAATGAAACCTTTTTTATTTTGAAAAGGATCGTCCATGCCGACTCCTAGAAATTAACAGCACTCCTCCGTGTCAAAGCGCAAATAAAGCAATCTTCTGTAAAGAACACTCGACTCGCGACCTGCATCCTCCGCACAATGTTTGGTATGACAGTTTTCTACACACCGCCCGTTTGTGATACCACTGTCATTGCTTGGCTCCATACAAGCGAATGCCTGGGATTACCGTTTTGCCTATTTTTGGTACCGCGGATACCCTCTTTTCTTTTTTGCTCTCAGTGTAATTAAAACATGCCTGTTTCACACACTCGCACCCCACATCGCATACGGATGGACCGAGACTCTCTTCAAACCATCCCCTCGACTGTGTTTTCTAGGAGACACTCGAGCACAGGAAGCATTGGGCCCATGTCAAGGTACACAGAGCTAGTGTGGTAGCTTTTCATTGTTCTTTAAGCGGAAAGTGCTCGAGTTTTTTGGTACATGTTTCCAAAAATGAGACTAGCGCGATCGGCTCGTCCCGCCACATCGGCCAAGCAAACCCCGCGCGCGCACTTTGGACATATTCCCATGAGATACGCGGTTTAACAATCCGATCTTTGCATTTATATGAATAATGGTGTATCAGGAACATTCGAATTTATGCGTGGGCAGAGCTTGTTGAGCTTGTTCTCAAATATTCACATGGTGAAATGGTCCATGTATGGTTAATTGACATCTTCTCTTTTCTTTCTCTCGACGGGAATTGATAGAATCATTTATACTATAGCACACAGCGTGCGTTGACAGCAGCAGCAGTGGAGGGGCTTCAAGCTACTAGATAATCTTGGCAAAAATCTATTATAAACTGATAGTAATAACACTGCTAACTAATGATCTTAATGGAACAGATCCTCGTGTATCAAACAAGCAATGTCGCATTGGATGCGTGCTTGCAAGCTTGATACCTCCATAGGGCTGATAAGGGAGCTTGGCAAAAATGCGCAACAGACAGTTGGTGCAACTCGGAAGTGCTTACATCAAATGCACATATCCACTTCACGCATTCAAACAGTAACCTTTTAAAAGGAAAATACGTAGGTACAAGGGAGCAGGATACATTTGAGTCAATGTCGCAAAGATAGAAAACTACATAAGCAAAAGGAATTTGAGGGTATTATACTAAAGTTTTGTACAGAGATAGAGTAAGAGAGGGAGGAGGGAATTGATGGTACATCCATTAACGCCGGGTGATGATAAGGACACCAAGGAAGGCATCCACATCGCGCACCATTTCATCGACACGCACGACGTAGACGCAGTCGGGCAAATGCTGACCCTTGTGGAGCGGCAAGAGGTAGAAGTCCTTGATCTTGAGCTTGTTGTGACCGACGACGCCGTACCGTTGGCGCTTTTCAAAGTAGTTGACGAGGTACTGGGCTTTCGTGTAGTCGTCTGGTGTGTCGGCTCGGATCTCCAAGAGGACGATTTCACGGCTGCTTGAATATTGCATCTGGTTGACATAGTCGGTGACGACCTTGGTGCGAATGCGGCCCTCGACCCACATGGTGGGCGACAGCACGTCCTGCCACTCGGCTTCACTCAACGTGCGTCCGCCAATTTGGCGCGCGTGGGCGGCAAAGTCGCTCTCTTGGGGCATGTTGACGCGGCCACGCCACACCACAGGCGGCACATGGGCTTCGGGCGGCGGCGGCATGGGTGGCGTGGTCGGTTCACTGTGGGCGCTCTCGGTACGTCGGCGACGCGTGATCATGTTGCCCTGGTCATCGTACTCGAGTTGCTCGTCGTCAGCTTCATCGTCTTGGTAAAAGTGCTGGCCAGCCGACGCGTCGTGATCGAGGGTTGGATTCATCGGGTCGTACGGCGCGTCGTCTATTGCAGCGTGCTCTGTCTCCGCCGTGTTTTCTTCCTGCTTCTGCAAACGCTCGCGCTCACTGTGGGCCAGCATGCGCTCGACCATGGCCTCCATCTCCTCGGCTTCCGCGTCTGGGGCAGCAGGCTGCTGCTTGGGCTCCATGGGCGGGGGATGGAAGGTTCGGATGCGCTTCCGCTCCGGTTCAGGAACCGACTGCTCGTCGTCATGACGCGGGATCATCTCAATGTCGCCCTTGTGGGTCTTCTTGATGAGCGGGACATTCTCCTGTTTTAGGATCGTGTTCTTGAGGCCCTTTTCGCGCAAGGTTTCTGACATGGTGCGCAATTCGGGGTTGGCCATGTCTTCTGAGGTCATCTTGACGAGATCCTGTGGAGTCAGTTCGCCGGTCACGACACGACGTCGAAATGTCTCGTTGGCTTTATCTTTGAGATTGTGCAGCAGCGTGCGGAACTTGTGCTTGTACCGCTCACCGCACACCCGTCCTTGTGTCTGCGCAAACGACGCGTGTGGATCGCCGAGCTCTTCGTACATGGTCTCCTCGATCTTGATTGCCAACGCGCTCGCTTCTGCTTCTGCTTCTGTTTCTTCTTTCTTCTCCTCATCCTTCTTCTCTTCTGCGTTGTCCAATGCAGTAGTAGCAGTAGCAGTAGCAGTAGCAGTAGCAGTACTGGTAGTAGTAGTAGTAGTACCAGCAGTAGCAGCAGCAGTAGCAGTAGCAGTGGTAGTCATAATGCTTTTCAGGAGCGTGGTCATATTTTTGATTACATTTTTACGAATGGGGTTTTCTTCAGCGCTAAATCCCTCTTGGGAGGGACTCGCCTCTTTGGTGTCATGGCGGGGGCTGTTGGGGTTGCTCGGGCTGTGGCTGGCCGCATTCGATCGGGCCGGCGGTGGTGTTTTGTTCTTCTTTGACCTTCTGGTGTCGCTCGTCGAGGAAGATCGTCGGCTGTTGGTGTTGGAGTGGGTGCTGTCTGGAGGCGATGCACTGCCCTTGTCCTCTTCCTCGGGCACGTACTCAGAGTCCCCTGACTTGCGCATAGCGTCTTGTGCCGCGCACACATCGCTACAGTACGAGTCGGCTCGGGTTCGTTTGGGACAGGGCGGATACAAGCATTTGCGGGACGCACGGGCCTGTCGGGTCTTTTTTTTTCCAATGCATGCATGAGTTTTCGACTGCTTTTTTTCCTTTTCCAGGTACTTTGACTTACCTTTCTGTCCAGTACCTCCTCTGGCTGTGGGTCCTGCTTCTCTTCTTGTTTGCCTACAAGTCGCAATAGAAAACACATGTTTAGTGATGTTTGTCTCTTTTTTTTCCTGACAGGTGGTCATAGTTTAGATATTGAAAAACCAGTCCTCTTTGCATGAATTGACAAAGAGCACATGAATAAAATTGGGATAGAAAGCAAGGGTCTGCCTCTTGATAAAATGTAATTTACTTCTTTTTTCTTGTGCTTTGTATTCAAAAACGTAATTTTTGAAAGCAAGGTGTGTGTAGTATGTTGGGAAAGTCCAGAGAGACCTCTTCCATTTGCAGACAGACACGAAAAAGAGACAGAGACAGAGACAGAAAGAAGGGAAAAAAAAAGGAAGGAAGGAAAGAAGAAAGAGAAACTACCAGGGAACTGAATCCCGCATGACATACCTTTATCTTGACAGCCACTGCAGAGCCAGCTGTCCATATTTTCCACGTCGTCTGCATCCAGATTCAAACAAGCACAGTGGTACCTAGTGAAAACCAAGAATTTAAGTCAGCTTGATCCAAAAAGAAATCGCTTTGTGTCTTACCAATCATGGCATGTATCGCATTGGACCATGGGCTCACCATCATAAGGCTTTTGGCATATACAATAGAGCTTCTTGGCACGCGCCTTCTTCTTGGGCGCCGCTTCTTCTGGAGTCTGTTGGCTCTGACGACGTCTCCGAGCCGAAGAGCGTGTCTTCATTCTCCCATCGTCCTTCTCTTCTTGTTCTGTTTTCGTTGCGTCTTCCATGACGATGTCCTCTCTCTTATCCTCTGACTCCTGTTGTTGTTGTTGTTGTTCTTTTTGTTGTTGATTCGTGGTCAACAGGAGTTGCTCGGGTGGGACAAAGCCAGGTGTAGCTTGAGATATGAATTCCGTCTGCCCTTGTTGCTGTTGTTGCTGCTGTTGAGAAAGCAGATTGGAGAGGGCAGCGGTGGTCATGGGCGAATGGGCCCCCAGCATGGAATCCCAATCCGCACCGTCTAAGATGGGAAAATAAAAAGGTGAATTACTGTCTGCTGCGGTACTGAGGGGGAGATTCACACCATTGGCGAGAACAGCAGCCGCAGCCGCAGCCGCAGCAGCCGCAGCAGTAGCACTATCCGCATTATTCGACCATTCAACATTTTCTTCTGACGCGGTGGTTTGGCCAGACGTCTCGGTTGAAGGGTCCGTCATGGCAGTATCTTTTGGAGTCGAGTCGGGCGAGGCGTGGGTTCCGTGTTCTTCTTGTTGATCGCGTAAATCGAGGTACTCGTCAAACATGGTTGCAGAGGAAATGAGTACCACAATAAAGAGAAACGAAGTAGCCTTTTTTCTTTTTTCCTTTTTTTCTTTGTGGTGAGGTGCGTCTGTATGTGAGGCAGTCAACAAATAGTCACTCGGGTCATTTTTATCCAATCAGATTTGAACAAGCCCGAATGTCCATGACAGTCTTTGTCTCACCTCAAACACCCATCTATCAGTCGTCCATTCCTTCTCAAGTAATTTGGGCATCTTATAGTAGAATATATATATCGATGTTTATCTTTTTAGTATATACTTATGCGTGTGCGTATGCTTTTGCTTATGCTAGACTTGTTTTGATATATGAAAGTTGGCTGAAGTATAGTCATAATGGATATACAGTATACATTCGTTTGCGCTGAAAATGAAAGCATATCTAGGCATAGATAAGCGTGGCATGCGGAAGACTCTTACTCAGAAGAGTACACATGCATAAATTCACTTCTAAAGAATGCTGACGTGAGCTGATGTCTGGAAGCTTCCTGGTGCATTTCTTAATACATGATACCAGAGCCACACCCAATCAACACATGCCGAACACACTTAATATTAAGTACACTAAAAATGCTGAAACACTGTGAATGGATGGGAGGACGCTAGTCTATATCCCTGGCATGGGGTGGATAGAGACTGTATTATGTGAAAGTTCTCACAGTATGTGCTTACGGTAGACTATACTCTTTTACTGCGAATGAAATAATGTGAAGGGGAATCAGGTACAGGTGAACGTAGAAAGAAGCGTGATTGGGTGGTGGCTTTCTTCCTTTTTTCTTTCCCGATAAACCCCCCTTCCCGAATGTCAGCTACGCTCGAAGCGATCAAGTACAAGGACGGCCAGCTCGAGATCCTGAACCAGCTGGCCCTGCCGCACGAGACCATCTTTGAGAAGGCCGAGACGATCCAGGACGGCCATGCCGCCATCAAGACCATGAAGACACGAGGTGCCCCTGCCATTGCCATCGTCGCAGCCCTTTCGCTCTCGGTCGATCTCCAGGCCCGCCAGGCCCGGGGCGAATTCAAGTCCGTCGATGAGGTGCATTCCTTTGTGCTGGAGTCGCTCGAGTACCTCAAGACGTCGCGGCCGACCGCTGTCAACCTGTTTGATGCGGCAGCGAAGCTGAGTGCGCTCGTCACCGCTGCAAAGCACACCGCACCCGACGCCGCCGCCCTCGTAGCCGTCTACGTCCAGGCCGCCGAGCAGATGCTGATCGACGACGTGCAGGACAACAAGAACATTGGCAAATTCGGCGCCGAGTACATCTACGCCAAGGCCACCGACAAGAGCAACATCTGCGTCCTGACCCACTGCAACACGGGTTCGCTCGCGACGGCCGGGTGGGGCACCGCCCTCGGCATCATCCGCGACCTGCACAAGAACCAGCACCTCAAGCGCGCCTACTGCACCGAGACACGTCCCTACAACCAAGGCTCGCGCCTGACCGCTTACGAGCTCGTCTACGAACAGATCCCGGCCACGCTCGTGTGTGACTCGATGGCATCGGCCTTGCTGCGACTGCACCCCGAAGTGCAGGCCATCGTAGTCGGCGCCGACCGCGTGGCCGCCAATGGCGACACGGCCAATAAGATTGGCACGTACCAGCTCGCCATCACTGCCAAGTATCACAACATCCCCTTCATCGTCGCTGCCCCGACCACCTCCATCGATACCGCCATCACCAGCGGCAACCAGATTCCTATCGAGCAGCGCCCCGCCATCGAGCTCGTCACTACCACCGGTCTCCTCGTCGACTCGACGAACGAGAGCAAGACCATCCGCACTGCCGCGCAGGGCATCGATGTCTGGAACCCCAGCTTCGATGTCACCCCCGCCAGCTTGATCTCGGCCATCGTCACCGAGAAGGGCGTCGCCATCAAGCCCGAGGGTCAGGATCAGTTTGATCTGCCCGCATTCCTCACATCATCTTCTGCATAAATATGTATAACCCTAACTGTATTTATCTACAAAGCTTTTTTCTTTTCTTTTCTTTTTTCATCTGACAATGATAAAGCACACTACGTATGTATTCGTTCTCTTCTCGTATTGGCGGATCATTCCCCATATAGAAAGTTAAAGCATTACATTTGGAACAGTAGACTCGCTGCCAGGTCTGGGTTTCCTGATGCCATGTCGAGAGCGTGGATGGCCTCCTATTCATAATTGGCAATAGTGAGTCGTCCATTTCTGTAACATGCACTTCAATCTTTTTACCTGTCGACTGACACCCAGGTTCACCAGGATATTGATGTGTTCATCGGGGTATTTCGAGGATTCTGCAAAAAAAAAAAAGGAAGTTTAATTTAGGCATCACCGGAAGATCCATGAGGTTTACCTTGGGTGGATGACGGAGCGGGCGGCGCGCTCGACCCACTGGAAGGGGCAGCAGCAGCAGCAGAACTGGAAGCGGCGGGTGCGGCCGCATTTGCCGACGCCTGGGGTCCGGCCACACGGGCCTCGGTCGGCATCTCGTCGTCGGCGCTGCCATGGATTTCAATCATGCGCTGCTTCTCGGGCAGCTCGTGCTCGGCCAGGAAGGGAATATCGCACGAATCAAAGGTGAGCGCATTCTTGCGCAGATCAATCGTCGCCCGATGTCGCCGCAGCATGTCCAGGCCAAACAGGAGCTCGGACCCTTTGCCTTCGACGACAATGAAGGAACATGCTAGAAAGAAGTCCTGCGAGAGCCGCATCTGCGCGCTGTGGATGCGTCCAACGATCTTGGCCGTGCCGACGCCCTTGGCCACGCCGCTGAACCGCGTATCGACGAGGCGCATCAGACCACACTGCTCGGCGGTCTCGGGACTGACTAGAGAAAGAGAAAAGAAGAGGCAAGGCAAAAATCGTCAGCGGTTGGCTCCCATCGATCGCCCCTGTGTGTGTATATATATCGTCTGTACTTACTGACGGTGCTTTGGGCACCTGAATCGACGAGCGCCACCAGCTTTTGGTGGTTGATCTCGACGTTGATGTATAACCGGGTCACGCGCGCGAACGACTCGGGGTTGTATTCCATCGCAGCTTCTAGGTTGGCCGCGATATTTTCCTGCCGGATTGCATCCTCGATGCGTTTCTGGGCCTCAATGTCCATTGGGTCGTCGTGGATCGATGACCGCCGCTGCTCGGCTTGCCGTCTGCTTTGTTCCAATTGCTGCACCATCGCGGAAAACCGGGTCGGGTCATTCAGTGCCGCACGAGCCAATTCGGGATTCGTCTAATTATTAAAAAGTAGTAGCAGGAGTTAAACAAAGAAATAGAGGGTAAATCAACAGCAGCCGCTGTGTCGTTCTTGCTCTTTACGTTGGCCAGTTGCTGTAGCAGACGCGGATCTGCCAGCACGTGTTGTCGCATGAGGTCAAAGTTGGGATTCTGTCCACCGCCATTCGAGCTGTTGCTATATATACACACACATAAGAATGCACAATGTCAGCTTTGGGGGGGCGGTTCCCGTAGTCTCAGTGCAGATCATGGTTTACTTGAGAGGCACAGAGCGCTGTCGTAGTAAGAGCAGGTCATCTTGGGCGACACCATATTCTTCGAGAAGCTTCTTGGGCTCTGTCAGTTCGCGACCATTGTGGAAGAGTTGCTGATTGGCTGGCTCCATGCCAGACTAGACACAAGGGCGGACGCGTGCCATATGAGCTATCGTTATACTATACGTTCCTTGTAGAGTGTACCTCGGTCTCGAGAAGCGCCTTCAAGTCCTCAATGGCCATTTGACTATCTATTTCCAGGTTGTAAATGGCATCTGTTTCGGTAGTGACAACAATTCTCATGGTGTTATAAAGAAGGGGAGAAGAAAAAGGAAGGAAGGGGTGGAGCAGGTTGTCCCCGATTGTCACTCCGGTTGGACAGAAGTTGCATCTCCATTCTTTGAAACACAGTTCATGCCTGCTACACTTATTTAATAAGGAAAAAAAAAGGGAATTATTATTACAAAATCAAAACTGTAAAGAGGTGGGCGTCTGTGTGTGTGAGTGTGTATTGAAAGGATATCCATAAGACGAAGAAGAAACAAAAAAAAAACGAGAATATTTAAAAGGGATCAAGCATAAAGTTGTAGACTTGACCAACCGCGACGCCGAGGTTCTTGATGCAGGGCGTGTTGGTAGAGACGGTGTACAGGTTCGAAAGAAAGACGTTGATGCGCGCAGGCAGCATTGCCTTGGCGGACTCGACCGCCTCGGAGGGAATGAATTCAGTGAGGGGAATACGCACCACGGCCGGGTTCTTGGTACTAGTGCGTCGAGGCCTGTCATGCTTTAGGAGGGCCACCACGTCCTGATGGCCAGCCTCGACCGCCATCTTCTCCGCCGTCTTGCCCATGATGTTGCGTTTCGACACGTTGGCCTTGTGGAGCAGCGCACGCACGATCTTTTCTTTGCCAGTCCAGCTCGCAAAATGCAGCGCCGTGAACCCGTTCTGGTCGGTCTGGTCCACATCGCATCCGAGCGTCATCAGGACCCGGACGAGCTTGTCGTAGCCGCAGATCGTCGCCAGGTGGAGCAGCGTGTGCTGGTTCCGGTTCGTGAGCGAGAGCGCGCCACAGCAGCGCGTCTCGAGCCGCAGCGTCGACACCAGCGCCGCAATCACTTGTTCCTCGAGTCGGTTGATGAAGAGCGTCTTGGCGTTATGGTACACCGCCATGGCTGCCTTGGTCGTGAGCATGTGGCGGTACTCGACCGGACCGCCCGAGAGCGTCGAGGAGCCAGGCGGCATCGAGGGCGCGTGGTCTTTGCGGTCCGAGTCGCCTTGGACGATGCGCATCGCGATCTGGCGTGCGTCCTCGACCCGGCCCATCGTCTTGAGGCCCACGACCTGCAGCGCGAGCTCCATCAGCGCGCGGTCGCTCTCGTCAAAGTACGTAAACAGGACCACGTCCTGGCCCTCGAGCATGAGCGGGTGCTCCTTGAATGAGACCACGACCGGGCCCGGGCTCGCCGCCGGTGGCAGGATGCACAGCAACGTGTTGGAGCTCCAGCAATGCGTCGGCACCGCCGGGTTCTCGCCAAACAAGCAGGTCAGACCCTCGTAGAAGTTGGACCCGAGCACGGTGACCTCGGCGCCGCCGTAGATGGGTCCTTCGGACGGGATCAGGCGGTGGAGGCGGGGTGGGTTCGACGCAGTGGCGCGCTCGGCTGCCTGCTTTTGTTGCATCTTGGCGTAGATCGTCGAGGCCTGGAACTGCTGCTGCGAGCAGCTCATGTTGGGCCGTCGGCGGTGGTGGTGGAGGGGCGAGGAGAGCGGGTTGCGGGACAGGAGGGCGTTGTGTGGTGGCTGGTCCGTCGATAGGTCGGCTGAGGACGCGGAAGGTGGGAGGAGGTGGTGGAGGGATGGGTTTTCGTGAAGTAGATTGTAAAGATCGCCTTGTGGTATCTGTTCTTGTTGCTGCAGGGCGTGGTGGATATTGGTGGGTGCGTGGTCCTGCTGGAGTTGGGACAGGAAGCTATGCTGTTGCTGAGGGGCGGAGGAGGAAGAGGAAGAGGAGGGGAGGGTAGACTCGACAGCGATGCGCGATGGCTCGGATGGCTGCTGTTGCTGTTGCTGTTGGAGCCAGGTCAGCTTAGGGCTTATGGAGTCATCCTCGACTTGTGATGTAGGCGTAGGCGGCGTGGACGCGACCGGACTCGAGACGCCCGAGTCGGTCTCGCCCTCGGTGGCTGGCTTCTTTTTCGTAGGATTGGATGGCTCGCCTGTTTCAGACTGTTGGTCATATTCGTTGCGTGTCCGCTTCCTTGACGGAGCAACCTGTGTCGCTGCTGTGGCCGCAACTGTAGCAGTAGACATAGCCGTGGCTGCAGCCGCACCAGTTTGGACCTTGGAGCTCTTGTGGTCGTCTGTGATCATGATGGGGGGCGATCGGCCGGTCGCCACCACGTGATTATGGGCGTCCTTGACGGTGAACACAATACTAAATAATAATAATAAAGATGATGGTAATAACAAATGGTTTACCCGAGCATCAGTGATATGTTGTCCCACTCTGCAAAGTGACACTTACCGAAATCCGACCTTCTCACTATGATGACGACAGTAGCACGTTACGCGAGTGGGCAGGGTGACTTCTCCGTCGTCAAACTCAACATATTCGCTGCAGTTGAACAGCAGGATCTTGCGTCGCTCCTGCGCCATCACCTCCTCGTTGGACAAGTCCGGCAAGTCGTGTGCAAACAACGCAGCCAGCTTCGCAGCGTTGCCTTCCTTGTTGGCTGCGCGTGCCACCTTGTTGTCCCGCTTGCGCTTCAGACGTTTGCGCTAAGTTAAAATGAAATAAAAAAAAAAGAAATGTGAGCCATTCATGTCAAAAAGATAAGCAAGTAAAAAAAAGGGTGATGTCGTACCTCTCTATGGACACAGCTTGTGCACATGATGATCTCATTATCCGGATGGCTGCTGCACACGACGGCGGCCTCGAGGTTCAGTATCTTGGAGTCAGTTAAAGACGACTTGTCGGCGGCTTGCTTCTGGTGCTTGCGTTTCAGCTTTTCCTTGGCCACCATGTGCTCCGGCAAACGAAGGTGAGACCAATCGGTGGCGAGTTCGCCTGATGTGTTGATGAGCTGCAAGCAGACCTTGATCTGGGTTTCGACACGCGACTTGGCGCCGGTAGGAGGCAGACCCAAAACGCGGATGGTGCATGGGCTCTCGATCCTGCTCGAACTGAATTTCGAAAAAAAAAAGACATATATCAGTTGGGACTATGCCAAGAAATGCTTATGTAACGTACGGCACAATGAACTTGTTCTTGGTCGGGTCGAGCAGTAAGTTGTCGGGTGCAGTAAAGTTGGGATCATGCCCCGATTTGGAGCCGTAAAGACCATTTTGCCTATAAAGATACATGGTTTTGTTTTAGCAAGAGAAAAGGAAGAAAAAAATGAAGCTAATTCAGGTCCTGTGACCCTGCTGGCTTTACCCATGCAATGCAGCCTGCGCAAGGAAGTCTTCAAAGTTCAAACAGTTGCGAGCGAGCACCGGGATAGCGTGTAAAAGCGGATTCGCAAAGACCTGGGGACAAGTCAATTCATCAATAGAGTTTCAGATTAATTGCATGCATAACCTACGTTGAGCAAGGAAGAGTGTTGTCCATTCGCCGTCTCTTTGCCCTTGGATTTCGACTTCTTCTCAGATGAGGACGTTTTCGCATTCGACTCCGTCTGCTGCTCGTGCAGGATGAGTTGCTGTTGCTGTTGTTGCTGTTGCTGTGGGTCGTCTAATAAGGGTGCGGTTATGCTGTCGGACCGTGGCTTTTCATCGTGCGCCATCATGACCTGAGAAGGATCGAGCACTTTTTTTTTTTTTTTCTGTTGTGAGTCACATTGTTGCTTGGCAACTCAAATTATTTAAAATAGAGTACCTGAGCTGCCGTCGTTGACGTTGTGGTCGAGGACGTATTGCTGAGCGTTGTATTCAGAGACTTGGTTGAGCATATGAAGGAAGTCGTCACTGGTATGGTCGACAAAAGAGGATCGTTGTGAACTGAGGGAAGTGCCATCGTCTGCGTCAGGGGCAGGATCGGTCGAATCTATTGAGGGAGGCATGACGGATATAAAACAAACAAGAGAGTGAAAAAAGAAGGAAGAAACGACAAAGTCTCTTATTTCCTTGTGAAAATAGAATACAAAAGTATGAAAAATAGAACAGAAAAAGGGTATAAAGACCAAAAAGTGGCGAACCCCCACATCATCGTGAACGAGCGAAGTAAGCGGAGTTTTCAAACTTTATTGTATGAAAATGACGAGGTGGAGGTAAGAGAGTTTAAATTGTGAAATGAATGATCGAAAAAAAAAAAAAGAGTGATGAGAGATGGGGGAAACGCTGCATTTTTTTCTTTTGCCGTTGGTTGATATTGACAAGCACAGTATTCTGTCTCCTCTGTCTGATTTTTTTTCTTTTTCTTTTTTACAGTGTTCGCTATTTACTGGCTGCGGGCAAACTCGACACGCAGAATGAGGTTATCGTAGCCACGGCCGTTGATGGCAGCCTGGGCCTTCTCGGCATCCTCCCGGTCAGTGAACGAGACAAAAGCGAAGCCCTTGCACAGGCCCGTCTCACGGTCGCGTGCCAGGTACACGCGAGCGATCTGACCAAAGCGGTAGAACAGGTCGTAAATATCATTGTCGGTAACATCCTCGGACAGGTTGGTAACGCGGAGGGTGGCGCTGTCATCACGGCGGTTATCGCGCATCGTCTCGCCGGTCGCGGCGGCGCCCTTGCGCAGATGGGGCGGTACGTACGAGCCACCGGCTGGACGGCCAGCATCCGCACTTGCGCCTGCTGCTGCTGCCTTGGCCGCTTCGGCACCTAGAATTCGATAAAGTTTTTGGGTTTCATGCCTGTGGTCAATCACATGCAAAACATGCAAAGCGCAAAGGCCATGTGAAAGTTCTTGAATCGCACTTACCAGCGTCGAGTTTGACGGACTCGAGCGAGTTGGTGATCTCGTCCAATGGCGGCAGCGTATCCTTGTAGGGGCACTTTGCTGTGAAATGTTCGCCTTTACAAATACGGCACATGACGTTCTTTGTTTTAGCCTGCCGACGCACTTGTTCTTGTGCTTCTTCGGCCGCAGCTTCATCCGCATCCTGGTGATACGGAGCAAAAGTAAAAAGGTAATGATCATGGTATGAGTCTCTCATACTGTCTTGTCTCATTTCATGCGAGTGTAGAGGTATCTCGTCGTTTTTCTTACCTTGCCAGTGTTGGAACCGAGCTTCAGGGGAATATTCTCACCGATAGTGGTGGTTGACAGATCAGGGCCGGGTTTGTTTCCTTCCTCCTCACCAAATTTGGCCCACTTTTTGCGGGCTGCCACTGCCTTGTTGACGTGTTCTGTCACCAGCTTGGTGCGAATCTTGCGTGTCACCTAATCAAGAATGCATCTCACGTTTAGCATTTGCGCATGCCTTCTTCAGGCCTGAATCGTCATTAAGGGCGCATCGTACCTTGACTTTCTTTCCGTCCTCGTTTTCCCGAAATTCGACAATGGTTTTAATGCCGTTTTCGTCAGTAAAGACCTTGGGCTGGTAGGCATCTGTCCATGCAAAGAGAGGGATTAGAGGGTGAAAACAGGAATGAAAAACAGGCACGATTCCAGTAGATTGATCGGCTACCTTCTTCCTCTTCGACTTCGTCCGCCCAGGAATGCTTTGTGGGAGCTCTGTTGAGGCAATGAGTGACATGAGATCGATAAAGGCGGGTACGATGGATGCTTACACAGCGGCCATGGTCTATTATAGTGTTAACGTGTACCAGCTTTAAAAAATTGCGCACGCTCGTCAAGAAGACGAAAATCAGCCACCCATGTACGCCCTCTCATTGGCTCATATCATCCAATCAAACCAACATAACTTTTTTGTCTCTCATCTACATCCAACTACCATTTGTTCACGCTTCATGTCAGTATACCTGTCTATGAAGCAGTGATACAGAGTAATCTGTCCTCTCTGATATAACATAGGATAGCGTACTAGCGTTCTTTGGTTCTGCAAAAGTCACATCCAAGTCTATCTTCTGGGAAACATCAGTTAAACTGCTGGATGATGTCACCCAGACGCGGCGCTGCACAGCGTCGTCATGTCGATTGATTGCAGTTCTTTGCGATAAATAGGAAGAGTATATTGGATACATAATAGAAAGCAGCATACAGTAGAGGTTATATAGCGTCTTATTTCATGACACCCGCCGCACCCTGCATAAAGAAGCGTGTGAGCAGAGCAGACAGGATGTCCCTGCGTTCGTTGGCACTCAAGCGCTGAAAAGCGGTATAGACCGACACGCCCTTTCGGTCTCGGATGCTTCCGAGTGTTTTGCCTGCAAAGGCGCCCTATCATAAACAAGAGAAAAACAAAGGTTGAATTCTTATACACACACACACACACGAATATAGTGTAGATAATGGAGGGGCGACTTACGACGGCTGCACCGGGAACGTTGGCGAAAATGAAGCCAAGCAGGGCACCAGCACCGGCACCCAGACACTGCCAGATAGGCTTCACATGTTCCACTGCATGACTCTGTCAGCTCCACCTTGCCTTTTTCTCTTCCTTGATCCGTATGCCAAGCATTTCTTATATTCTTATACATTACCTTCGGGTCGCAACAGCTCCTCAAAGACGTTGCCAAACATACGGTTGGCATCGTTCGGCGTGTTGCCAGGGCTCGCTTCTGACATGGGCGTTGCTTTTTGCTGCTTTCGGCGGGTTTGGTCGTACGTCTGTCGACGGTGGGTGTCGCCCAGGATATAATACGCATCCGCAATGATCTGGAAACGCCGGGTCGCTTCCTCTCGTTCCTCAGCAGACGTATTATCGCTCAGGCGGTCCGGGTGGTGGAGCAGCGCTTGCTTCTTGTAAGCTTTTAACAGGCGCCAAGAAACGGAAAAGGAAAGTGTGTGAGCTTGAGACGATAGAGGGACCGTCTGTTATAACCCACCTTCACGGACGTCGGCTTGGCTGGCTGTTTCCGGAATTTCAAGAATGCCGTAGTAATCGGGAAGTTGGCTTTTCATGCTTCAAGGTGAATGACAGAAAGAAGAAATAAAAAGTGGAAAGAAAGGTGAACGCTGATCGTGTCACGTCCCATGCGCCCGTTTCATGCTCCTCCGCCCCTCCTCCGCGACTGCATTAGTGGAAATGATGTAATCCCAAAAGCGGTAAATTATAGAAAAAAGGCACTGATCATTGTACCTTGCTTTGTCTAGTCTTTTTTTATCCTTGTTCTCCAGTGTCAACGGGGCTACCTTGCACCTTTGCTAGCCCAGGTAATAATACCGGTATCTTGACTCGTCTTCTGCTCGCCAAACATGCGCATACCCATTAGGGCGGTTACCGTCTAGCAGTCTCGACCTTGAAGCGGTATGTACGGCCAAGAGGATCTACTACGTTAAAAGTAAGACGATGATAAAAGTATCCTATACCACACCATGATGTATCGAAGAAAAGAGGATAGTCCAGTTTTGAAGTTCTGCTACTGTTCCATGTTGCGTTATTGCAACGACCCGCCGTAACACCGAGAACTCGGAAAAAAGTCGATCATCGTAAAAGGCACATCACCTCCCCCATATGAATACCAATATTACTTTGTGTAGGTCTGAGGTCAGAATACTTTACAATGAGTGGCATCTTTATTTCTTTTTATCGCGGATCTTTCGACCTAGACCCCACCGAGACCGCTTCTCAAGGGTCTCGGGAGGGGCCGCACTGCTGCTACTGCTCGGTTCGGACGACACCGGCGTAGGAGAGGGTTCCGTATGATTGCGGTGATGAGGTGGGGGCGGCGTATGCAGCTGGAATGAAGGATTGACAACAGGTGTGGAAAGGGAAGGGTTGTTACAGGCAGGGGAAGTATGAACGGACGGCGACGGCCTGCCGTTCGCCGCATAGAGGGGGGCCATTTTGTTTTGGAAGACATCCAGCGACTCCATGTCGAGATTCACGGCCTGGTAGAACAGGACGTAGCCCGACCCACTGCCTGGCAAGTCGCCAAAGTACTTTTGAATCTCGTCTTCGTGGATCGGCTGAATGAAAAATGCGTCAGTTTCCTCCGCATGCGATTTTTTGCCCTCCATGGGACGCTTACCGTAACGACGTCATCGTCGAAAAGGATCCATTGGTTGTTGCTCTTGATGATCGTCACATAGTGTCCATGGTGAGGGCCACTCCCAATGTGTATCACACACGCCCAGAGTTCATAAAGTCGATCCGCGTCATCGGTATCATCACACTTCACCGGTGTCAGCTGAAAGAGTTCCATGTTTCCTTGTCTTTTGAGCTTACCGTATTGAACAGTCGCAGCTCAAATGGGAAAACGACGCGGTAGGTCAGCTTGATATACTTTTGGAGTTGTTCTTGGTATTTAAACCGCTTCAAATGAAGCGCCAGGATGTTGGGCAGCTTCTTGATCTTCATCCTTCGCTCGGCTTCCTGCAAGCCACGACAGACATCGCAGAAATATTTGTTCTTGTGGCAAAGCGTTTCGCTAGCAGAGAATTGGCGAAGGCAGGATGTGACGGAGGAGTTCATTTCGACGTCGATGGACAGGTCCATAAACGATTCGTCTCGGCTGGTTACCGTCTCGCACGTCAAGCAACGTGTCTCGTTTGAAAAGACTCCTTCAAAGAGTTGGTGGACCCACGTCACAGGGGCAGTCGTCGTTGCCTGAGGATCCTTGTCGGAATCTAGCGTCCCTGCTTCAGTCGTACGAACTCGTTGCCTACTGACATGTCTACCTTCATCATCGTCTTGTGTCTGCTTCTCAGCACCCTTCTTGCCCTTTTGATACTTTTCAACGTCTTCTGCAATACTGTTTAACAGATAATTCAGAAATTCATGCGCATCCTGATGCATGCTTGACCGAAATAGTTCTAAGGACGGAAACGAGTAAGAGTCAATTTACTGCCCATGTTCCTCCTCTTCCGATCCGCCCCGCTGCGCATTTACCGTTTTCTTTCTTGACCTTGTTGATAAAGTTGACAGGCGCAACGACACCGGTTTTCTTTCGGTGGGTCGATATCTTCCAAAAGAGGTCTTTGAGGGCAGCAAAGAGGGTGTCTTCCATGCCGGGTGCTAAGGGGAGATTGCGGGCATCGCTGTCAATGGGGTTGCGTGGAGAGGTCACGACCGAGGCGGTGGAGCGGGATTGGCCGTTCACGAGACCGTTAGTGGGAGTAGCGATGCCGGGGGAGTTGAGGTTGAGACCGGGCGAGCTGGGATGACTGCTCAGAGGGGAAGGAGGCGGCGGAGGAAGGGCAATCGGGTAGTTGGTCACGCATTCCCGGAACGGTTTGCAATAATACAGCGCTTGAATGACAGAGTTACTGTAACTGTAATGATAGGAGAGATATTAGGTGCAAGTTCATTGGGAGACGTGGGGGAGGGGGGTTGAACTCTCGAGTAGTTTACTTACCAAGTATTGCCAAACTATATATAGACAACACAGGGCGAAAATAAAAAAAAATAAGAAGAACCGTGAGTACGAGTAGCATAAAAGCGACGGTGCTTACGTTTTCTAGACCAAAGTAGCGTTCACCCTCGTCTAGTAAATCAGTGTCGATGGTCGGTTTTCCGGATTGGCCCTGGCATGGAGTGGGTTAGGTAAGCAAAATAGAAAGGTGGCAAGGAAGCATAGAGAGTAAAAAGTCAGTTACCAGGCCCATCCATTTGAAGAATGAGGTACTCGTCATGTCAACGAGAGAGCATTAATAGTATAGTAAGGTAAGAAGGGAAAGGCAACGATTATATAAATAAATGTATAATATAATATAAAAAAAGAGAGAGAGACAGAGACAGACAAAGGGTGTGCAACAAAAAGAAAAAGAGAGAGAAGGAACGAATGAAGGGTCCGAGATGGCCTGAATAGGCAGGACTCGTTGCTACGCTCTGTGTATGTGTACAATTTTTGGGTTCACTTTTCTTTTTGCTTTACACACCGACCCTGGCCAATTTTGATCCTTCTTGGCAACCCCACATACTCGTGCGTATACTTCCTGACGTCCCTGTCATCTACCATTGTCAATAACATATTGCAAGTAAATATGCAGACAAAGTAGTGCCATCTCACTTTATTAACCTGACGAAAACAGAAGTCATGGAACACCAACGATTTTCATCCCGTTGGCACGGAGACATGATCTTTGTGCAACTTGAACGTCGTTTGCATAATTAATCCTCTGTTCACCTGCCATGTACATCCATCTGAAAAGCACATATCGCCAGAGAGCCAGAGAGGCATCTACTCTGTTCCCTGCAGTTACACACCCTTGGAAGCCATGGATGCATCCCATACGTACATCCTGGGTGCCCTGCCCGCTTGCACATATTGCTGTACATATTGGTCAGAACCAAACCATGTGCATACATAAGGTCGCTGCAAGCAGCAATGAGATCACATGTTCTAATAATGAGACCTTCCGTACCGTTGAGTCCTCGCCTTTTTAGGAAGGTGTACTCAGTACGAACGTATGATGTCTGCAGTTTCTCTCCCCTCTTCGGCTGCTGAGATCTCCTCCACAAGAGCAATTCAGCAGCACTTAATGCCTCGCAACCGAAACGAGAGTGGCAATCGAGTCCTTGACTGGATTGGAAACATGTAAGCAGGGGCTCTAAAGATGGATTGGGTTTTGACCAGCCAATCGAGCATAGTCAGTACACATTACTGCCGCATATTCCGTCTCTGAATGATAATACCTAAACACATATGGTGGTCAATTAAATTGCGATAGTATTCCATTCCCAGCGAACTACCATTCACTCTGCTTAGCGTAAGGTACCTATGTCCTTCATACCTCTCATCTCATTTCAACGAAAGTTTAATGCAGTACAGTTGTAGGATGTGGGGATGAGACTGAACAGTGTATAAAAGGTATTCGAACGATTGGATATTCTAATATACACATGCACTACAAACTATCAACATCTATAATGATAGAAGTCGCTGTACTGTACTGTACAGTACTGCTGTCTAGAAGCCATATGCTTGTTTACGTTAGTGAATGCTTAAAAATTGATATTCGAACGAACAGCATCGAGATACTTTATTACACCATTCACAGAGCAATCTAGAACGAATTACATTCGTACCTGAACGTCTATTTTTGGCGACCTTTTCTTTACTTCACAATAGGTGGAAAGAATGCTGGTTGTGTTAGTAATCTTTGGTAAATAGATGGCCCCAGACACTCTATTTTGATGCATAACTGAAAACAGAATGGAAATGATAGTATCTGCCATACCTTTGTTTTTAACTGTACTCCACTTCCGTGTGAAAGAAGCGTCTGCGTGTCTGCGTGTCAATGTATGAATCAACCTAAAAGATGAACAAAAAAATTGCGTAGCACGTGTCCCCTTTGGGGAGATGGGCATTCGCTCACGATGCATGAAGAAAGCACCGGATAGACATATTCTCAGACACGTCTGATTGATATATATGCTCATAATGATGATTAAACCCTATGTTTACGGGTTGACAGTGTCAATGGATCTGTACACAGGCTGTCCTCTTATTCAACGAGCCAAAGACGAGTACGAGCATTGTAGCTCCTCTTGAACTTTAGTTGCCGGCCAATGCACAGACCAATTCTCGCGCATCCGATCATCTGCAGTGAAACGTGTGTTGTCAGCAGCTATAGCTATCCGCTGTTCCATCAGGTCGAATGCCTTCCACCAGCACTGACGACTGTCAGCGGATCGGAACTGCCCTTGTTTGCTTGGAGCGCATGCGAGCTTCGAGTCCATGTAAGGTAAGAGTTCTCGAATGTGACGCGACGTTTCGATACTCTTTTGTTACAGCCAACTGCGACAGACTTGTCCAGAACTCGCTGCGTGAAATGAGTGCATGACAAATCAACAAGATCAGCCAAATAGCTGTACTCTCCTCATATGCGGCTCTGCGGCTCCCAACTGCCGTCTAAAACCATCCTTGTGAAGAGGCACAACTTGTCTTTGCTTAATTGCGGAGCCCTGCGACCGTGGGCTTTTATCGAAACCTTCTGTGTGCAGCACCGTTCTTCTGTCAGTCTCCGAAGTACCTGACATTTATGAACTTGCCGTCATTCGAGGACCAGAGCGCTCGTATAAGCAATAGAAAGCAAATTGAGTTATGCTTTCTTTCCAAGTAAAGAAAACTTACGTTCGGCTCCCCTCTTCCAGAAAATCAAGAGTGAGCAAACTGTCAGTCAGGAGCTGCCAGCGAAACGCTGTCCTTCCCCTTCTTTCCTTTGCTTTTAGTATCTCAGGACCGAACAAGGATATAAGCGATCTCAATTAGAATTTGCTTGCTCTTACATAGGCATTTGATATGCACTATTCACATACACTATCCCAAAAATGCTACAGTTGCTGTTCGTTGTATAAAAGTGTCGTCGCTGTCCGAGATAGAGGTAGAGGACACGTACTGGATACTTTTTGATGAAACTAAAGTAGCGAGCGGGTAGGCAGGGTACAACGCCTTCTATTAAAACTCCACGAGAATGCTACGGGCTCAGATACATACACTCTACCATTCCAGATACGTTGAAGCGCTGTCATGGGTTAGATAGAGTCATGAATGGGTAGCGGCCATGATTCCGTGTAGTTTCCGGATATCGGAAATCACTGGATGGCATTTTTCTTTTCTGGTGAATAGAATGGAATCAAAAGGAAATGCCTCGTCCGTCATTTTTTAATTTTCTTCCCGCAGCCATGAGTAGCAAAGACCCCAAGAGCCCTACGCCTGATACTCGAGAAGAAGAAAACACAGAGAAACCGACGCAGGACGTCCAAGTCAACAAAGACGAAGCCCCGTCCTCGCCATCGTCGAGTGATCCGCACGTAGACACCCAAAAAGAAGAAGAACAGAACGACACATCCAAAGAATCCACAGCGGATCCGTCCGACGATCGTTCAGCAACAGCAGAGGACAAAAAAGAAGACACAAAGGAGGAGACACCGGCGGGATCATGGGCAGCAGCATGGAACGATCAGTACCAGACGTACTACTGGTGGAACACGGTTACCCAGGAAACCACCTGGGAGAATCCCTACGAGACGGGCCGAGCCGTCGCGCCTCTGCCACCTTCCGAAGGCGAATCACCTGTACCGCAAGAATCAAGCGATGGGACACAGCTTCCGCAGCAGACGTATGCTTACCAGGCCTACTTTAACACACGTACCGGCAAATTCCAGGCCGCGAGCGACGTCGATCGCCTGAATCCCGAGCGCATGTCCATCGAGAACCGGGCCAAGCGGCAAATGCAGTACTACTTTGACGTCGACGCTTATACCGAACAGCGGAACCAGGAACGCATGGCTGCCCAGGCAGGCCAAAAGCGACCGCTCACCAAACGCGATATCGAACGCTTCAAGAAAGCCAAGCATGAAAAGAAGATGAAACGCGCGCGAGAATGGCTGTGCGATTGAAAAAAAAAAAATTCTGTTCAAAAGAACCTGATAACTTTTTCCTTGTTTTTCTTTTTCATTATGTAAACCAATCTTTTCTCATTGTTTTGTTTGTGGAAAAGTTTGAGGGAAAAGCAATCGTATGTACAAAGTAGAACAATAAAAAGAAGAAAGAAAGAAAAAGGAAGGAAGGAAGGAAGCAAGCAAAGGAAGAGAGAGCTATGACTCGTTGATCTTGGGTCGCTTGGACGGATCATAATAGTCATCATAGTCGTCGTCGTATTGCTGGAAACCCCGTTTACCATCCGAGGTAAGCAAGCCATGGGCGGGCGGCATGAGCTGCACCGGCGTCTCCTCGGCAGGCGGCATCACGACCGGTGCGGGCGGCGGTACCTTGCTCAGCGCATCGCTGGTCTTGAGCCCCTTGGCTGCACAGAGCTTGTTGAACTCGTTCTCAAGCTCAATGCCCATCTGGTACACCACGTCGTCCGGCAGATTGAACGTGTAGCAGTTGATAAACACCTGCTCCGCGTCCTTGAGCAGCTGGGCTGGCTCGGTGTACTTGCCCTGTTCAAACTTGGTGCGCATCGTGCCGAAATCCATCGGATGCTTGATAATGTCAAAGTAAGTCGGTACCTGGAGCAGGACGGGGTCGACGGGGGCGCCAAACGCATAGTAATGCGGATGGTTCTGCAGTTTGTCGAGCACCTGCTTGTATTTGCGCAGCTCGGCCTTGGCCCCGCTTGCTTTACTAGAGCCAGAGGCTTTGCTGCTGCTCGAAGGGGTGGGACGCTTAGTCGCGGGGGAGGCAGACGACGAGGCGGCTGCTGCTACTGGACTCGCGGCAGGCGGTGCTTGCTGTTGCTGTTGCTGGCGCACCTGTTCTTCCTTCTTTTGCAGCGCAGGCATCTCCTTATTGAGCATTTTTTCAAGCACCTTGGCATTCTGCGACACGGGGTGGTCAAAGCCGTTGAATGTGTAGCAGTTGGTCAACATGAGCCGGATATCGTTCTCAAACTCCTTGACCGTCTTATACTCGCCTCGCTTCAGCTTCGCTTCCCTGGTGTAGAAAAATAGTTAAGTTTGCTATCGTATCAATGATTTTTTCTTTTTGCAGGGTCTTACACTGTGCTCAGATCCATCGGCTTCTTGATAATCATCGGATAATGCGGAATACCGAGTGCGATGGGGTCGACGGGCTGCAAGAAAGCGAACGCCATCTGGTGGTTCACGAATTTGGAGAGTAGCGACTCGACCTTGGCCTTGACCTGCGGGGCCATCGTCTTGGGTTCCTTCGGCGACACCGGCGCGGGTGAAGGAACCGAGGCGGGCGTGCTCGCGGCGGGCGTCGCCGGAGCAGGACTCGCTGAAGGCGCAGAGGGCGCAGAAGCTGCAGGCGTCTTGGTGCTGCTACTACTACCGCTCGGCTTACTCGGCGCTTTGGCCTTGGACGGCGTCTTGGCGCTCGTACTGGCAGGCACATGGGTCGGGGTGGAGGCCTTGGGCGATGCGCGGGCGGGCGACGACGCCGCGGCTGCGTCCTTCACGCGGTGCCGTAACTCCTTGCCAATATTGCTATTGTAGTACTTTTCGAGCCGCTTGCCTTGCTCGTACGCGAATGTCGTCGGCCTGTTGTACGCAAAGCAGTTGGCAAACACGAGCCGGATATCGGCGTCCACATCCCGCAGGTCGGTGTACTTGCCCGACGCGATCCGCTCCGCGATGGTCCTCAGGTCCATCGGCTTGGCAACCACCTTGAAGTAATCCGGCAGAGCCTCGGCGTCGACGGGCTCCCGGAAGAAGAGCGACGCGTCGTGGGCCAAGAGCTTCGTGACAACCTTGGTCACGAGCGCAAAGTCGTCGCCGACCAGCATGTGGGGCTCGCCAAACTGCTGCCGCCAGAGCTCGTTGAACAGCGTTTCCACTTCCTTGGCCTGCTGTCCGATCCAGGACGTTACATCGTTGAAGCGGTAGCAGTTCCAAAAGATGAGGCGCGTCGTGTGCTCAAATTCACCCACGGTCGCAAACCCGTTCTCGTCGAGCTTCCGCCGCAGCGTGCCGAGGTCCATGGGCTTCTTGATGATTTCATAGTACTGCGGGACGTTGGGGTCGACCGGGTCGTAGAAGGGCGGTGCTGCCGGATGCTGCCACAGCTTGTCGAGGATACGGGCGCAGTGTTGCTTGTTCTCCTCGGTCATGGCGGCGCTGACCGCCCCGTTCACCTTGGTTTCTTTGGAGACAGCCTTGGCTTGGGCAGGCGCAGCCGGCGCGGCGGCCTGCTTCGCAGGTGCTGGCTTGTTCTGCGCCTTGGACTGCGGCGCTTTGGGAGGCGGGGTTGGCTTGGATGACGGTTCAGAAGCCTTGGCGGCTGTGGGCTGTTTGGCCTGCGCGGGCGCCTGCGGTGGTTTGGATGGTTTGGCAGGCGGCGGCTGTGCGGGCTGCGTTGGTTTCGACGGCGCAGGACTGGCGGTAGCAGGCTTGGCAGGAGGGCGATGGTTGGGTTTCGCAGGCTGCGTGGGCGAGACCGCTTGGGCTGGGGAAGCAGAGGCGGTCGACTTGGACGGCGTCGAGGTAGGCGTAATCGATGGAGCGGAGGAAGAGGAAGGCTGCGGTTTGTGGGAGGCTTTGGCTTTGGGAGGCGAGGCATGCTTCTTGTCACCAAAGTACTGCCGCCATGCCCGGGTATAGTCTTCTTTGAGAAGCATGCCTTTCTGGTAGACATAGGACGCTGGCGCGTTGAACGAGAAGCAATTGTTGAACATGAGCTGCATATCCGCATCGAAATCGCTCGCGGACGCGTATTTGTTCTGCTTGAGATTGGTGCGGATCGTGCCCAGGTCCATGGGCTGCTTGATCATAGTAAAGTAATGCGGGATGCCCTGCTTGATTGGATCCACGGGTTGCATAAACTCGTACGCGTGCTCGCTTTCGATCGTGCGCGCCAGGACGGCAATGCATTTTTCTTTCGGCGTCTTTTCGCGCTCGACCTTGGGCTCGGTTGGCTTGGGTGGCAGCGGCGAAGGCGTTGGCGTGGCGGCCGACACGGTAGAGGTCGTTGTCGTGGCGGGTGCTGCTGTTGCCGCTACCGGCGTCGGTGCCGCCGCAGGTGCGTGGACCACCGTGGTGCCCTCGGGTACGGAGGGCTCCGGCCGGGTATGCGCGATGGTGGTGCCCTCCGGCATCGATCTACCATCCTGAGCCGCCTTTTCGTTCTCCTTGTCCAAGATGGCCTGGAGTTCTTTCTCAAACACAGTCTCGAGGGCCTGACCCTCGTCATACACGAACGTGCCCGGGCCATTGTACGCGAAACAGTTGTTGAGCATCAGACGAACATCGTCCTCGAGCTCGGTAAACTTGGTGTACTCGCTCGACTCGAGCTTTTCCCGGATGCGACGCAGATCCATCGGGTGTCTAGACACAGAGAGAAAGGGAGAGCGAGAGGTGAGTAATGCATAAAAGAAAGAAGTCACTTTTCTCCAACTCACTTGATAATCTTGTAGTAATCAGGCGCGCCATCATTGACCTCGTCCACAGGTTGCATAAACGGTGCAGCTGAGCGGTGCCGCTGGAGTTTGCCCAGCAATCGACGGCACTTTTTGAACTCGCTGAGAGACATGTTATCCGGTTTGCGGGTTGACAGCTTGGGTACGGCGGGCGTGGCCGATTTCTCTGGAGCGGCAGCAGGTACCGGTACCGGGTGCTTGGTGGATTCGACTGACACAGGCTTCTTTTCCGTCTTGCCGTTGATCTCCTTTTGCTTGTCTTTTGTAGGCCCATGCAAGGGCTGCTGCTGCTGTTGTTGCTGCTGCTGTTTCGGCTTGTTGAGCTTGAGGATAGGCGGAGAAGGAGTCGGCGGTTCAGAAACGTCTTCTGGAATGTCCTGCACCTGGAAAAGAAAAATGATAAATCAGGTGGACTGATCAACAAGAAACAAAAAGGAAGGCTTTTTGCATGACTTCCTTTTTTTTTTTTTGGCTTACCATCAAGGCTGGCATACGGATGGTCACCTTGAGACCGACGTCGGCAGGCTTGAAGAGGTATTCGCAGATCTGGAGCAGGTTCTTGCGGATGCAATGATCAAGTGCGACGCTCTTGCTCGTACTAGTCAAGACGAAAGGTGAGACACAGCCCCGGGGCTATCCCCCAAGTTGGACTTACTTGAGAAGATTCCAGAGGTCCTGCTGGAGCTCTGTGTTATTCTCGAATTGCTTGCGCAAGTTTTCGAGGTTGGCGATTTCCTCGGATTCTGCCGTCTTGCCCATCTTCCAGCGATCCTCTTCGAGGGGCGCCCGGCCCTCTTCTTCGGCAAACTCTTCAACGTAACGGTTCTGGAACACGTCTGCCTTTTCCTTCATGGCAGGGCCGAGCCAGGCCAGCATCGCGCGTGTGACGTAATGCGAGACATGTGCGCACGGATCATTGACAATAATGCTCAAGAGATACTCGACGAGCTTATTGTCGTTCAGACCGCGCAGGACGATCAAGCTGTCGAGAGCGCATAGGCGGATGCCAAGATAATTGCCGTACCTATTCTGTTTGTGAGACGGGCCATACTACCTCGCGCCTGCTCTCATTTACCTCGTGTATTGGACAAATAAACTCCAGTCGGGTTTGATAATGTCATTGAGCATCAGTTTGGTGAGAGTCTAATCACACGTCATTAGCAAGAAGAAAAAAAAAAGCCAGGCTCGGTATTCGCAACGCTACCTTCAAGCAGCTCATGGTGACCACGTTGTGATAGGTGGGAATGACGCAATCCAAGGTACGGAACCGCTCAATCTCAGACACGGCTGCTTCGAGCAGCTTTTCGTTTTCGGGGTCATCCTCTTCCATGCCGTCTACGACATCCTGGGTGGGTATAAAGGCGTCGCCGAGGGTAGAGATGATGGTCGCAATGTAATAGCCGTCCGAGAACTCATTACCGATATTGTCATTGTACTTGAGTAGATCCAGCAAGAACTGGCGCACCTTAGCCGGCGTGCGACCGTACGGGTCGCGGACCTGAGAAAACGCAATGACGACCCCTTTCTGGACAAAGTAGTCCGGCAGCGTGGAAAAGTTGTTGGGCTTTGGGATCACGGGCGCTAGCGGGATATGCGTCACGCTGTCGAGCTGAGATGGCTGGGTCGGGAAGCAGAACCGCGACACGAACATTTTGTACAGTTGGTGGAGGCCGACGTAATCCAGCGCTGCACCGCCACACTAAGGAAGAGAAGACATAGGTGGATCAGTTAGCCGAACGAAAAAAGGATGTGACGGGTGTGTCTTACCACCGCCAAGGCGTAGGCCGCCTCCATGCGGATCTTGTAAAAGCATTTTGGGTCCAGTACGGCGCGGAGCAAGCTGGTGGTAGTAGGTAGGGATGGCATGTGCTTGAGCGCCTCAATGGCCTATGAAAACACATGAAGCATAAGGCACGGCTCACTCTTCGCCCCAAAGCAAAAAGACTTACATCGTACTGGGCCACAACATCACGGTCCTTGGTCAACTGGCCCGCCCACATATAGTCCGGCTGAGAGAACTCGATGGCGCAGAGCCATTCAAAGTCGGCGTCGAGACGGATCCAGTCAAACATGGCGCTTGCCGCACCACTCGTGTCTTCCTCGTCCTGACCCCACTCGACGACCTTCCACTGCTCGCGCTGGACCGGGTCTTCAAACACCGGCATACCCAGGCCCAGCGCAGGAATGATGCCGAGCACGTTCGTTGTGCCGCCTTCACCGTCCTCTTTTTCCGCATCCTCTTCGGCCACCGCGGCCGCAGCCGCAGCCTGCTTGGCCAAGAATCGCTTTGTGTTGCGTCGGATACGCTTGTACTTTGTGTTGAACTGGACCTCAAACTTGTGTTTGGTAGACTGAATGTCGAGGATATGCTCGTACGGCGTGCCGTCGGCTTCGTGGATGCGCACGGTGAGATTGCCGGTGAACATGGGCGCGACCATATCGAGGTAGTCGACGCCGCCTTCCATGTCGAGTGAGGGCGGTCCCTTGGTTCTGGGTGGGCCCAGGCAACTGTTTGTGTTTTCCTGCCGCATATAAAACTCGACGACCATCTTTTTGCGGTTGAAGTGGAATGAAAACTGGAACTTGGGACATCCTGAACGATAGACCCATTGGTCCGCAAAGGTCTTTGTGTCGAAGCCGCTGACCTTGCGGCAGAGGCGCATAAAGTAGTGGGTGCCGAGCGCATTGTTGACGAGCTCGCCACTGATGGCGGAGACGAGGATCTTGGGTATCACGCGCGAGAGGCCGAGGGTAGCACCGCCCTTGCACATTCGCTTGTCGAGCATGTACAATACGAGTGGCGCCTTGAGCTCAATAAACTCGAGGTCTTCTGGATCCAGCGGAGATGGCAAGGCCAGGTTGTACAGCGGCGGTCTGTTCACATCCAATGAACAGCAGAGTTCCATGTCCTAAGAAGGTGTGAATAAGCATCCCGATAGCATTCCGAGCCCGTTTGTACTTACGCGCTTCATTCGTAGCCGGAACTCACTGTTGCCAAGGTGACGTTTGATGAAGAGGGCACCCATGAGGTTGGCCATGCCGTAGATGAGCCAAGCATCCGCCCAGTCCTTTTGCACAATGTGAATGCCAAACCACTGTTTTGCCAGCGCCAGGCTGAGTATCCGTCGTGTACTGTAGGTCTGGTCAATGATCTCGGGTGGGTGCAGTAACCGCGAGCTACGAATGTCAGATTCAGTCTTTCGTTCTTACCATCTTTTTCTTTTTCTTCGATGCGCGCTTACCTGCAAATAGCGAGTGATGCACTCGAGGCGGTATCTGTCCATGCATCTTCGACAAAGACAAGTTTGTAGTCGGAGAAGGGGTAGGAGCCGTACTCTTGCGCATAAAAATGCATCGCCTGATGTCCCTCAAAGGTTAAATCCAATTCTTTCCGTGCAAAAAGAGAAGTTTGCGAACAGTCGTGATACTTACATGCATGAGAAATGAGCAGCTGACATTGAGCTCCTCTTCTTGACCGGGCAAGGCAAAAGCGTAGATGGTAGACATCATGTTGATTTCGGCGAGCAGACTCTGCTGCTGGTTTTCGTCGAGGTTTGCACCGGTCAAGACTTCCTCCTGGAGCTGGGCGGGCGTCAGTTTGATGGTCTCAAAGGGGCCAATGGCAAAACCGATAAACGGCGCTGCGGTCGGGACGGGCAGATTGTAACGCACAATCTTCTTGTTGGCATCCAAGGGATGAATGACCTGCCACACACGTTGAAAATAGATGAGCATACACACACCTACACACATAGATTATGTTTTTTTACCTGCTCCACGACTTCGCCTGAGCAGACGACCACAGTTGGGTATTCTTCCTCGTCCATCATGATATCGCCATCCCCATCCGGAGTCGCCAGCGAGCCGAGTTTGGCGGGCACAATGAATTCCATTTCCCATGTACATCGTTCATGGATACGGTCAATGCAGGGTAGCCATGCACGGGTTGCTCCGGGTAACGGCTGGCCGACGGTATAAACATGATGGTACCGCTAATACAATAGGTAAAGATCGAATGATGGATTGATGGAATGAAGATATGAATATTAAACACGTCGGAATAGGTTGCGCTTCGCTTACGTAAGGAGCTACGATCTCATCGGGTTCGACAAAGACAAGACCGGTTTTTGGATTTCGCAAGACGAATTCGATGCCAATGACGACGGGTGCGTAGGTGGGTGCCTTGTGCGTGGGAGCATTCTCGTCCTGCAAGTCTAAATACGGGGGGGGGGGCGGTTCAGCATATCAGATCAGACCTAGGAAGGGGGCCGTTCTCTCACTCTCACCTGTCTGTGAAGTGGTGCTGTGCAGATACACATCGCTTGTTAATAGGCGTGCTTCTGATTCGGACATCTAGCGATAGGGAAGAGGAAGAGTAAGTACAAGGAAGGTAGAGACAAAGGGAGGCGGACCTGCTGAATACAGTCTGGGGGTATGGAAACGCGAAGTTCGCCCTCGTCTGCTTCTCGTAAGGCGGTAAGGTATCTGCTTTTGTAAACGTGATGATGGCCGATCGTCGAATTCGCGTCCAAGTTGAGTTCGGAGACGGGATCGCAGTACGCATGTTGGACGGGTTGGCCATTGACGGTGGTGCGAGTGACGTCTTTTGACAGAGGGAGGAAAAAGGATTTAATGGAGGAACATGGTAGAACGAGTGAGCTTACCGAGTTGCCGACAATTGATGCGCACTGTAGTGAGTTTGTTGTGTGTAGGGTGGATCGTCAATTCTGCCGAGCCCTGAAGTTGTCCGTCTGCGTCAGTGCCCAAGTCATCTTGCACTTATTTATTATTCTACCTTTATTTGCCGTCGACTCGGATCCACTTCTACAACGAACCGCTCATGACTCGTAGAAAAAACGAACAAGGGCGAGTTAGGCTTGACGGGTAGGATATAGAGAACAAAATACTTATAGAGTGAAAGCCTTTTTTGGGGCGTCTCGTTGCATCACAGCTTTCGTCTCTCTCTCTCGGCAAGGCAGCAAAAAAGCACACACTTGGGAAGCAGAGCAAAAGATCACCCTTCTTGCTTGCGGACTTGCAAATTTTACCCGTGACGCGCTGAGCGATCAAATAATTCACTCTATAACAAAAATTCATTCTTTTTCCATGCATATCCAAATAAAGCTCGAATTCATTCAATCAATCATGGATCTCTTTAAAGGAATGAATTATGATAGTCTAACCTGTGTGGGAGAAAACAAAAAAAAACACTCTCAAACAGAGCTGCGTCTCATGGTGTGGATGTGCAGCGTCGACCGAAGAGCTCGCTCGTTCGCAGCCATGTAGCTATGGCTGTATTTGCTTTGGTAACAAACAGTGAGAAACCCCACTTTGCGAGTTATTCTACCGATCTTCGCTTGATGAGTGCCAAGCTCTAGACGCTCTTAGAAAGAGATGGAAAGTCGATAAAATAAAGAAAAAAAAAAAAAAGGGAGCCAACGCCTGCATACATGTTAGCTCAGGAACACACAGAGGACGTGCCGATCCGTGCTCCAGCAGCATAGCACGAAGCTAAGCCATATACGGTATCTTATGCCACGAACCCATTCGCTGTGATGCGTTCCAACCCACTCTGGAAGGATATGTCCCATGTAGGTCGGCTGTGTATGTCTGGATGGATCATGTAAAAAAAAATGCGATGCAAAGTTTATTTGTATATGTAGAAAGGGAAAGAAAAAAGAGGCAAGGAAGAGCAGAAAGGAAGAAAAAAAGTAAGCAGATTAATAGTCCTCGTCCTCTTCCTCATCATCATCGTCGTCTTGTTCATCTTGATCCATCAAATCGTCGTCGTCTTCGTCTTCACTTGCGTCGTCTTCTGCGCCGCTCATGAAACCATCTAATTCCTCGTCGTCTGACTCCCGCTCGGCGTCGTCGTCCGAATCCTCCTCGACGTACACGTTCTGAGCATGCTCTGCGCCCTCCTGCTCGGCCACAAACTTGGACC
The DNA here is from genome assembly GCA_023630325.1 of Syncephalastrum sp. PYS2702. Lineage (NCBI taxonomy): Eukaryota > Fungi > Mucoromycota > Mucoromycetes > Mucorales > Syncephalastraceae > Syncephalastrum > Syncephalastrum sp. PYS2702. Next base: position 109,575 of record JAMAMT010000019.1, read on the forward strand.
GGATCTCGATCTGGTTCTGGATAAGGTCGAGACGGCCCTGCAGCGCGAGCAGCTTGGGGAAGACCGAGAGACGGACATCGAGGGCCTGGTAGAAGCTCGAGAGCTTGTAGACGAGATCGGGGACGGTCATCAGGTAAGTGGTATGGACCATCAGGACGATGCGGATCCAGACCATGAGCCGTGACGCGCGGTTCGGGCTCTCTTGGAATCGTGCAATGAGCTCGTTGAGCAAGGGGATGATGTAGGCAGTCGGTACGCGTTGGACGGTGGTCTGGATGACTTCGGGTTTGTTGTGCTCCAAACAGGCCTCGAGCAGGGCGCGGTCGTTGGCATGCAGGGCTTGGGTCAGGACGGTCTGGAGCGAACCCGCCGAGGGCACGAGGCCCTTGTCAGCCTTTCGCTTCGTGGAGGGCTGGCTGCCGTTCTCTTCGACGTGCATCTCCTGCAGCTTTTCTTCGATGGACATGTCGGGCTCGGCCATGTCGACGTCTTCCTTCATGGTCGGGTTCTGGATCGCAAAGTCGGTCGCGCCCACCACCTTGACAGACGACTCGTCGTACTGCTTTCGTGATGCTTTGACGTTCTCTGCTGCGGCCGATTCATCGTTGATCAGGAGGTTGCCTGCGGGCTGGCGTGTTAACACAATGTCGCTCAGAATATCGCCTGTGTTCTCATTGACGTATCGCTACAAGAGAGACACATGTGTGAGTGATAAGCAAAAGTCGTGTCGTATATATATATATATATATATATATATGTGTGTGTGTGTGTGTGTTTATACATACCACTGCCTCAAAGGAAGGACGGACACTAGATCCACGTGCAATCATGATGGACTGGCCATAGTTATCCGAGACAAAGGTGGCGGACAGGATGGGAATAACCGTATCTTCGGCTTTGCTCGACACAACCTTGATAGTCGAGTCGGTCTGACGGGTGATACTCCGGGCTGCTTTCCGCCGGCTGGTGGGCGTGGCCTGCGAGGAAGCGTTCCGCCAGAGACCGACGACACCATCCTCGGCGACCGCGAGCACAGTGGGCTCGGTGCCGTTGAAATCGACGTGGGTGGCGTTGTCTTCCAAGGTGAGGACGGTCAGCGTGGTTGTGTTGGTGTTTGTGGATTGAGCGTCCCAGACGTTCACGTAGCGGTCGTCCTCGGCAATGGAGACCAGGATATCGTCTTGCCTAGAGAAGGCGAGTTCGCGTATGGGGCTGGCGTGGCCCGAGAACTTTTTGATGACCTTGCGCTCTCTTGCGTCCCAGAGTGTGATGACATGGCCGGCCGTCGCCAGTTTCCGCTCGTCATGACTCAGCTTGAGTTTGCGCATGTTTTTCTCGCTCGCCTTCCATTTCCTATCCAACCCGTTTAAGTACGCTCTCCTTCCCATACAGAAAAAAGGGGTGTGTCTCTATGCACTTACGCAGTCTCCTTCTGAAGGGCAATGTCCCACTCGACAATGTAGTTATCTTCCGCGATGGAGTAGCCGTGGGTACCGGCCTTGTTGAGACAAAAGTCGGTGACAGGCATCGTGTGTGCGCCGCTCAGCTCCTTGACGATCTCGCCATGAGCCAGCGAGAAGAGGTGGATCGCGCCGGTGTGTGTACCGAGAGCGACCACGCGTGTCTTCTCTCGAGAGTTCCGGTTCTTTTTGTTCGCATGACCGCTGGAGGACTAGATTAGAGGAGGAGAGAAAAGGGTTGTCAACATAAATAGAAGCTTCCAAGTGCGATCGATCCTTACTTTGCCGAGACCATCGTCATGGATATTGCCCCAGCTTAAGCTGGTGTATTTGGTCTTTTCTTCGGAGGTGTAGTCGTTGTTGACGGTGCCGGAGCGCACGTTGTAGATGCGGAGACGGTGACGATCGATGCCGTGCGAGACGAGGGCAAAGTACTCTGCGTTCGAGGTTGTGTCAAAGGCTTGCAAGATCCCGGTCGTGGCAGCCGCATTGGTTTCGACCGCAGCCGTGTAATTGTTCGCAGGAGCGCTCTTTGCCTTGCCCATCGAAAAAAAGCGGTATTAAAAGTGTACAATAAAGCAACTTTCGAATTCAAGCAAGTAGTCTTGAAAAATCCCCCAGGGTGGCTTATTCAGGTCGGCTTTGAGCTGCTGTCAAATCACCATCCCTTTTAAATGCAAACTCTAATGGGATAAACTTAAAATAGATGCACATAACAACAGATAGGACATTCGTACCAAGCAAAAGAACATGCACCTACGGTTATGAAAATACCATGAGGTCTGAGCAAGAGGTTTTGCTTTTTTCCAATATACATGATACAGGAGGAATGCACGAATATAGCACGAAAGCGTTTTCCACTGGGTATCGAATCAAAGGGATACAACCCACGCTTCATCCCGCATCGTGTATCATATAAAGTAGAAAGTGATTGTGTTCATGAGTTGAGTACCTATGGATGTATCCAGGGTCACACATAAAATAACCAGCGCAATTTGTCCAGGAAAAGAGAGCGAGAGAGAGCAAGTTCAAGGGCCGACGGGAATAGGAGGGGGGGAGGAATAGAACAGGAATGGAAGGATCAAGTGGTATGGGAAGACCTTCTTCTTTCCAGCCTTGATATTCCCTGTGACAGCCCTTTTTCCCGTTTCTTTGCTATTTCCCTGTTACGCAAACAAACCCACCTCTCTTTTGTTTGTCTTGGTTTTCCCTGTCACTGTACCCTGACATAGTGCCATCAAACACTATTACTCCATCCATAACCGCTTGCTTCGGGTCTGACTCATGCGTCATCAGCAAACACACCTCTTTGCCGGGCTGAGAACAGTATCGACGAAACGCTATCATATTTAACGCTCGGCCCAACCCAACCATGAGTCGTTCCAGGAGACCTCCCCCCACCGCCAATGCAAACGCAAACGCGACCAGCAACACACGAGACGAGTACAAGCGTACCAATGTCGACTCACGCAGACGTCAGCTCTTCAACCCCCAATCTGACCACCCGATCGCTTTCAACAAGGAGGCTGATCCAAAGCAACCGCCGCACAGACCCTTGACCGGTCAGCGCCGCGAAGGTCTGAACAAGAAACCCATCGAAATCCTAAAGAAACAACCACGACCACCACAAGTACAAGCACAACAGCAGCAACAGCAGCAGCAACAACAACACCAATTACAACCCCAGAAGTCGACGCCTACTTCGCAGGCTTCCTCTGAAAAGGATGCCCACAAGCGCAAGATCAAGGCTCTCTATGCCGATCTGCAGGAGATAGAGACCCGCATCGCCAAGACAAATGAGCGCACTGCGCTCCTGCCCTTCTTTGAAACCAACGACGACGACCTCTTTAACCGAGGCCGCGGCCAGGACGCCCAGCCCACCGTCGCCGTTCCTTCCATGACCCAGCGCGACGCACGCCGGGCCGCCGACATCTGGCGCCAAAAGACCGATCTGCACATCGCCCTCGCCGACAAGTACCTCGAGCTGATCTGCTTCGACTATGTCTTTTCGGAAAAGAAAAGCCTCGAGAGCCTGTGCTGGAAACGCGCCATCTACTCGCTCGTCGAGCAGTTCCGCCATGCCTTCAAGCTGCGCGCACACGCCGCTCCAGGAGAGCAGGAAGCAGAGGACGACGAGGACGAGGACGAGGACGATATTGAGGTGCCTGTGATTTCAGAAACGGGCATGACCATGATGCGGCTCTCGCCTGCGTTGACAAACGAAGAAAATGAGACTGACGACGAAGACGACGAGACACGCCGTATCAGTCATGCCGAGCAACTGTTGATGTTGAAGCGCTGGTTCAACGATTTTTTGAACAAGGCAGACGATTTCTACCGTCGCCTGATGCTCGCCCTGCGCGCGCTCGACGTCGGCGACCAGGACCACACCGCCTTCTTCCAATCCACCGAGGCCCATCTCGAGGAATGGCGCCGGACCCGCCGTCTCAAATGGTACAAGAGCATCCCGAACCGCGGCGACCTGGCCCGCTACCGCTTGGCGTATGTCGCCGGCGAAGACGGTGTCGTGAGTAAGCGCTGCGCGTTCGGCGAGGCCTGGCGCTGGTACGCGCACGGCGTGTGGCTGATGCCCGCCACCGGCAAGCTTTACTTTCACCTCTCGCTTCTCATGACAGGCGGCAACAAGGTCATGCAAGAGCTGCAAAAGCTCTACTTTGGCGTGCGCAGCCTGATGGTGCGCCGGAATGGCTTCATCAATGCGCGCGAAGGCCTCGTTATTTTATTTGAGGCCAACCGCCGCTGGGTCGACACCTACCTCGAGCAAACGCAAAAGCAAAAGCAAAACCAGAAGCACCCCGCTTCGGCTCTGACGTCGCCTGAGGAATCCCAGGAAGCCGTGGCGGGCTTGCTGGTGCGCCTGCACGGCATGATCTTCACCAAGATCGGCCTCGACCAGTATGCCCAGATCAAGCGCCGGTTCTTGGCGTCCTTGTTTCCCGCCACACCGCCGCCCCGCGCGGCCCACACGGATGTGCTCAGCCTTCTCAACGACGACCTCGACAACGCCATGGACGGCTGCCTATCCGGCGCCCAGATGTTTTGGTTTGAGACGGCGATCCTGAGCATTGCTTGCCTGTACAACTACGACTACTCGACGTCCAAGTTTGCCAAACTCCTCACGCTCCAGTCCAAACGCGTGTTTGGGCTGGCCCTGCCGCCGGACATGGCCGCCACGTACGAGACCTTGCTCGAGGAGACAAACGACAGCCCGCTGTTCACGTACGGCATCGACTTGCAGTGCCAGATCGCCATCGAGCTGATGCGGCGCGCTCTGGACCCGGGCCTGCCCGGCCCATGCGCCCCGAGTCTGCCCCTCATACCGCAGTCGCCCATGAACCTCAAAGACAATGAAGCTTTTATCTTTGCCCACCGCGAGCCCGCCCAGACGGACAACTTGGTCCACCTTCGCGAAAAAGAAGCCGACCAGGAAGAAGCCTGGATGGTCTACATTGAGGTCCTCCTCCACTGGCTCGTCCTCAACAGCGTGTGCCAGCCCGATCCGCAGGGCGCCAGTTTGTGGGACCGTCTGGTCCACGACAAGGTCACGCCCGCGTTCTGGGACCTCCTCTATGCGTTCCTGACCAAGCTGCTGCACTCCCTGGCGGAGGATACCAAATACGACATCATCAACCGCTATCTTCTCGACGACGACGAAAAGCCTATCGAGACCGAGGGCGAGCCCGTCTCGGAGACCGAGTGCGCGTATGCGCGCCTCATGATGAAGGTTCTCGGTAGGAAGCCGGTGTTACCGGAAGAGATGCACATGCGCGGTCTGGGCTGGGTCGACGATATCACGGGCAAGCTGATCAAGATGTCGACCCTGATGGGTCCGGCGGATGACCGCGAGCTGCATGCGGCCACGGTCGAGCGCAAGATTAAAGTGCTGGAGTACGGTTTTGCCTTGTCCAAGGTAAGCTCAACGGAAACATGGGGAGCGGGGGTGCAATTGGATATGGAGTGAGTTGCTTATGCGTTCCTATGACAGCAAATGAGCCATGTATTTTACTATGATCCGGTCAGCGAGGCGTTCACGCCCACGGCAGCTGTACGCCAGCCCAAGCCCGAACAGTCGAGCACGACCGCCGCAGAGGAGGCGCAGAAAGAAGACGACGCTGAAGCACTGCTGGCGCCGACGACGCTGATGATGGCCATGGACGACGCGGTGTTGTTCTCAAACGAGACCGACGCGGTCGAGGACGAGGACGATGATATGCTGACGCAGCTCAAGAAGCGCCGCGAGCAGCTGCAGACAATGCTCCAAAACAGCCCGCCCCCGTCGCTCCGCAAGGTCTCGATGGGCCGCCACAAGGAGCGCCAGGAACGCCTAAGCCGTCTGCGCGAGCGTGTCTTGCCCGGTCAAACGACCCTGGTCCTCGACACCAATTGTTTTATTGGCCACTTTGAGCACGTCAAGAAGCTGATTGCTTCGCACCAATGGCAAGTCGTAATCCCGCTCGTCGTCGTGACCGAGCTTGATGGCCTCAAGAGCAATACACCGCCGCTTGGCACGATCGCGGCCAATGCCCTTGTTTTCATTGAGGCCGCGCTCAAACAGCAGCGGCCGCTTGTCCGTATCCAGACATCGCATAATAACTTTATACACGATATCTCGATTCGCTCCGAGCAGTTTGTGTTTGGCGAGACGGACAAGAACTTGGATGACTTGGTGCTCTCGGCCTGCCTGTGGTGGGCCGCCAAGAAGCAGCAGCGGTCCGTGTCGGATACGACTGCGAGCGTGTGTCTCGTGACGGGCGATCGTAATCTGAGCGTCAAGGCACGTGCACGCGACATTGACGTTGTCTCTGTATCGGCCGTCATGCAACTTAAACGAATCCAATAAAAAAATAGTGAAGGAGGGATCATCCCTTGTTTGACCTCATACATCCTCAATAATGAAAAAACGAACATTCAAAAAAATATGTAAAATACAAACGTGCTAGTGTAAAGCGGAATAAAAAAGTGATGTAAGGGATACTAGAGAAATAGGACTACTAAACTACTACTACAACTACTATGGCGTAGTGACAGTATAAGATATACTAGTAAGAGGTGCCGTAATAAGGCATCATGGACTGCTGCATCATGTACATCCTTTGACGCATCATCATGGCCTCCTCAACCGAAGGGGGTGGACGGTGGGGTATGCTATTGCGCCTTGATAGATGACTGTTGGCTCGCCCGAGCGGATATTGCCATCGAGGAAGAGGTCGATAATCGCCACTGTATGTGCGCCGATAAGGTCGGTGTGGATACCAGTATACCGCCTCTTCCTCTTCTTCCTCTTCTTCTTCATCATCTTCATCATCTTCATCATAATCTCCATCGCCTTCCTCGCCCTCACTTGCCGAGACCGAGACAGACCCATCGTCTTTGGGGTCTTCCAGCTGATCCCCGTCCAGATGATCCTCCTCGTCCTTGTAGCGCCACCCACGTGCTTTCGAACGAGAACGGCGTCGTTTCTGCTGTTGTTGGGCGGGCTGCTGCTCGGCACTCGACGAGGATTCATAGTAGGCTTCATCATCATCATCGGCTGTGGGAAGGTCTTTTCTTTCAGCATACTTCTGCTTGTGCTGAGCATGGTCTTTTTGGACCTGACGATGGGAGAGGCGCAGCTGTTCGAGCTGGGCGAGCGTTTCCTGCAACTTGCGATGCATCCACTCCTCACGCTGACGATGCTCCTCTTCGCGCTGCAGGCGCATTTCCTGTTCCTGCCGATACAGCCATATTTGTTTCCGCAGCATGCTGAGCTCGTGCTTTGCAGAAGCCAAACAAACGACGTCATCGTCTGGCTTTTTCTCGTCCTGCACAGCGTCATTGTCGCGCTCTACGGCCGCATCTGCCGCCGTTGCTGCTGCTGCTGCGGTAGCGGCCGTAGTAGCGTTGGTCGTGGGCGCAGGGTGCAGGACGAGCGCAGGAGACGTGTGTCGGTCGGGGACCTCGGTCTTATCCTCCCAATGCAGCAACATCTGGTGCGGTTTCGTCGGTGGCGATAAATCAGGAGGCACGTGAGGATGGTGGAATGACGCGCGTCGAGGTCCGACAGGCGGACGACGGTGCTGTTGCGGTGGCGGCTGTGGTGAGGCTGACTGAAGTTGGGTCAGGTCGGGCGAGGACAATGTAAGACGTGGATAGCCGACAAAGTCGAGGAGATCCGAGGGTGACTTGGCGCGCGACGCGAGGGGCGGGAACGGACGGGATAGGATCCCGTAAGGATCGGCATTCTGACTTCTCCTATTGCCCCTGCTTCGTTTCTTATTGTTGCTGCTGCTCTCGTTGCGTTTCTTGAACAGCTTATACATGCAACTGGCCAGGTTTAAATCAAGAAGAGAAAAAGGCAAAGAGAGAGTAAAATGAAAGACCACCAACAATAAAGAAGAGAAGGTAAAGAAGAAAAGATATGCAGAGGAGAATGAAAATTAAAAAAAAAAAAAAAAAGGTGAATGAGAAACGGTTGACCTTTCATATGATGTGTTTTCTTTTTGCTCCAACACACAACACCCATATTTGGTTATAAAGAAAACACAAACACTCACAAACATTACACCTGTATTTTTCTTTTTCTTCACAGTCCCTGTCAACTACCGCTGCTAAGGGACTACATGCATAAGATTGCATTTTCACCATGCTAGTTTAGTCCATTGGCCCAACCCCATCAAACAGTGAACGATGAGTTGGACAGACAAGCGGACTTCTGATGAGAAAATGATGGACATGGGACTTGTTTGGAAGAAAAGGTGCCAGCTGAGCAAAGCGATGAACTACCGCAGCATGAAAAGGAGGATGCGCCGCTTTGTCATTTCATTTCAATTCCTTTTCTTTTTCCAAACAAACACAGACTAAATCAGACCTGTGGATGTTACAAGTTCAACACGCGGTGCGCTGTTTGTGACGGCACATACACACACCCCGATTCATGCTTGACAAGTCATCCCACCTTTGAAATGATCTTTTAACGATATAACAAGTGGGTTCTCTTAAACAATACGTGGCCAAATCAAAAGTATAAAGAAAATACGGGCCCCTGATGTCCCTTGTCGGTTTTCGGATCCTTTTTTTCTTTTCCATTATGCGCAGCGAGCTTTGCAAAGGCACGTGGTAACCCGTGCCTGAGAAAAAACGCTGAAAGAGGCGTCGCATGAACAAATAATAAATGAAGGTCTGTCGCTTGATGACAAGGAATAGATATATTTGAGTTAAACTGTTGAGCCTTTGGATGAACGGCCTTGGTGGATGAAAGAGGTAATATCTTCTCTCCCCCTGGACTCATGATGTCACTCTTTTGACTGTATTTCATATGCAGTCCACATTGGAGCTCGCGTGTCATTTATTGACAAGGTGTGTCCCATAGATGAAATCGCCAGTACCACGAGCGTGCAGCAAGTTAAGCTTCGTTATTTTTAATTTTACGCTTATTTTTCGGCACAAAGGTGTTTAAAGTAAGATACCTTGTAAGAACGGCATTGCGTTAGACGAGTGCCCGTGAGTCAACAAAATAAGAATAAACAAATCACAAAAGCCGTGCTGCTAATGCAAGCATACATATAACTGTCATGCAATGTATTTTGCACTGGCATGTACTGGAGAACACAGCATCCTACAGATAGGACAGATCCAAATTGTGCAGATAATGCATGCTTTGAGCCCGCGTTTCTGACGTGTGTGAAAATTGATTGAATTGAGATAGAAGCACGTTAATAGTCTACCAGATTTTCAACGAAAAAGCAGCCCTACGAGGAGGAATTATGCTGGCAAAAAAAAAAAAAAAAAAAAAAAAAAAAAAAAAAAAAAAAAAGAAAGAAAGGGTCGTCTGAACCACTGAGCATAGTCAGATTACATTAAGACCGAGAAAAAGTGCCAAGAAATGTATGCATTGACCAACATTTGTGAGGCGTGTCGTGAAGATGGCAAGTGCGGCCAGAGAAAAGCACTTTAACCAGTAGCATGTGTCTATTTGACCCTATTGACATTTGATCAGCAGTGACTTTTATTGAATGAAAACCTTTTGTGATCCTACCACCGAAAGCTTATGTAATGCATTGATAACGTTTAAACAGCGTGAAATGAAATTATACGCAGGTTAATGAGCTCTTTCTTCCAACGGCAATCGAGCACGCTCGTGTCAATCTATTCTATACGCGAAAGGTGTCGATCGACATGCATATTTCTAGATGAATCTACACAGACCCTGGGGGTTCCTTCCGGGTAACAACAATAGATCATGACACTCCAGAAATGTCAAACAAGGAAGTCGCACGTGTTCAAGTAGAAAAAATTCAGTGTATTCTCTTGTAAATCAAGAAGGATAAAATGTAGATTCTGTACAGGTTGGCACTAGCTAACTAACGAGGTAAGGGTACGTAGAACATAATGGAATTAAGATAATTTGATCGAAAATGGCATCAAGGAGGGCTAAGGGTTCGTACTCGGAGATGAAAGTTAAGAGTTTAATATAATCGTGTGCGCGAGCGATTGAGCGAGTGGGACAGAGATATAGGTGTGCGGATGCGTGTTGAAATGGGGGACCGTGTTACACTCGTAGTTTCTGACTGCTCCCTGCATTTTCATCTTCTGCCCAAAAAGACAAGTTCATTTGGGACATGCCGACCTGGATGGTGGGTAGGTCGTCGAGTGAAACTTGTTCCCACGATACGTGATGATATCGCGTCATGTAGGACGACCGATCAGACGCATCATCGCTCTCGCGGCCGTACGTTGGCAGTGTTTTGGAGTGATAGGCCGTCATGCTTTTGAGATCATGTTTCTCGTCGCGCGAAAGCATAGTGTTGTTATGCGCGGGCGAAGGTGATTTGAGCGTCGTCGTGTCGTAGGTCTTGGGCAAGTAGGTAAGGGATGGTGCCTCCACGGTAAAAATGGTGGCCGAATCATGCATGATGGACTGCGTCAGGGTCAGGAGCGTCGCAAGAATGATGATCACCCAGGCTGCCACGGCGACAAAGGCTAGCATGACAGCCACGCTAACAAGGCCGCATGCTTGCGAGTATTCCAATACGAATGGCGAGTTCTCCACGCGACAAGGCGAGGCCACTAAAACAGAAAAAAAAAGAATCATTGAGCTTCATCGGGGTTGAGTTGCATTGCACGGATTTTCTTGCTTACTGCGAAAGTTGGTCATGACGACCGAGGTGGCCGAGGCCCAAAGTGCGATCTGGATGACGGCCACAGTCATTTCTGAGGCAAGGAGGGTGCGCGAAGGTGCATATGGGCGGTCGTCGATAAGGCGGAAAAAGACATGCAGGTGAAGGCACAGTAAGGCAGAGCCACCGACGAGTGAGACCGAGCCCAAGACAAGCAGCAGGAAATCCTGCGGCCCTGATGTGGATGATATCAGACCCGTATCCGGGGCAGCGCCGAGGGCGATTGCATTCAGAGCAATGACACCAATGCTTATCCATTGCGCAACGACGAGAAGGCTGATGTGTATCAGAGCGTCTTGTTTCGCTTTTTGCATTTTGTTGAAGGGTGAGAGTACGAGAGTGGGAAGGAAAAAGAAATGAAGAAAAAAAGAGAAGTCGTTGATCCGCTTTTAAAAACGCGGGCGAGATAAAAAAAAAAAAAAAAGAGGAAAAAGACGTACTCCTTAGAAACTGCTGGCAGATGTTGGTTGACATGTATGTATGTGTTTTCCTGCCTGCTAAAATTTATGCTCTTACTGCTTACTGCTTACTGCTTGCTGCTGCTGCTGCTATCTTTTTTTTTTCCTTCTTTTTTTTTTCGGCTGATACTAGGCCTTTCTTTTTTGCACCTTATACATTCCTCCCTGCGGCGAAAAAAAAAAACGATACACACAACTGCACCCACTGCACATCAGCAAGTGTCTCCGCGTCCATGTTGTTTTCACGAAGAAAAACAGCGCTGGCACGCAATTAACCTAGAACCAGCTATTTTGAGGAAATACACCACACCTGAAGAGAAAACATCAAACTCTCCTTCTGCTACCTTCATTGGATTAATTACGTTGTCATTTTGAGCAGTTATATTTAATAGATAAAAGAGCTGATTCAGAGGATCTCGAGCATGTTTTTTTCGCGCGCGTATCCTTACCTGCACGCGTGTGCAATGTGTCCCTGGCTCATCTCCTACCTTCTACTCAGACCGAAGAAAGGCGGCGACAGCGCTCTCTCATCTATTATGTATGTCGTGAGGGTGCACGTGCGGTAGTGAGGTCAGAATCCCTGTGTTATTGTGCTTTTTAGGTCAGGCTTTTTTGTTTATTCAGAAACAAAAGAAAACAAAGGGCTTGTCAGTGCCATCACGCTCAGAGGCAGCTCTTACCGAAAATGACGCGGATCACTATCCCAAACTAGAACAAGAGATACACACACACACAGAAAGAGAGCGTACAAGAGCCCCCCTCAATTGTGCCCCCTTCACTAACCCCTTCTTTTCGATGTTTCCCCCCTCTTTTCGTTATACTCTTTTATAACTGCCTTTTTATTTTATTTTCCTTCAGCGAGTGTATATCATGCTTTTCTTGTCCCAAAAGTGCTTTTATTATATGATGACTGAAGAGGCATTCCTGCGAACAGGAGTCCAAAAAAAAAAAAAAAAGAGACAAGCGAATCAGGTCAATTAAATAAATCTATCTACACATCAATGTACTGTATTGTACTCATTTAGCTTGCTTGTGCTCTGGGTTTATAAGGGTATAAGAATATACAAATAGAGCAACGAAGAGGATGGGAGGAAGAAAAGAGCGAGAAAGGCTTGTTGATACACCTTGTTTAGCCTGACGACAGTCGGTTACCTTGCCCACAACACCGCTGTCACAATGACGGCTGCGACGAGGAGGACACTGAATCCGATGGACAAAACTCGGCACAAGGACTGCCAGCGTTCTGCCATTTTTCCACCGCATTCACCCGCTCGCCGTGGCCACACCGCGCCGACCCACCACAGAGGTGGGAAAACAAAGCCAAATAGGAAAAGCACTGCGCCTATCGAGTATAGCCCGTCCTCGGAATCAAATATCCACCACGGCTTGTCTTCGTGTTCTTCACAGTCCGATTCAGGTGCATCTATCGTGATCGCGATCGCATTCTTCTCATTGGACAGAGCAAGTGGTGCAGGTGATGCTGGTGGTAGTGACTGATTCTGGAGAGAGGTGTGGACTGACCGGCCGTCTTCTTGACTCGGCGGTTGAAGGATCATGGTGCCCGACGGCAGCGTTAAGGCGAGTGGGGTCAGTCTCCTTGGTGACACTGGCTCTGTTGAATAGGATGTAGACATGAGGGAACCTTGAGGTGTGGTGCGATACAGGAAAGGGCAGCGCACGGCAGTGGTAATGATACTTGCAATAAGCATCCGCGTGCATAATATTTGCGTTATCTCATGTCATACTCTATTCAAAGAAACACATCGCCTAATAACAGATATGCAACCAATTCATGCTACAGAGCGTTTTCTCTATTTTTGTCTCCTTCGATTTGAAAGGTAATGTCTGCTCAAACGCCCCTTGCATACGGGGATCCTCGTCTACAAACAGGTTACATGCTTCTCAGGAACAAAGAATATATATATTTACAGCAAGTTGTCAATTAACTCTAGTTTGCTCTTCTCGTGCTTGCACATACTTTCTATTTTTTATTTTTATTTTCCCGGTATAAACTAGCAGCAGCTGTCTATTAATGCCACTACAAATGACACTCGATATCCGAGGAAGGGAGGGGGCGCATGTATGGGACAATCCAAATGATACACAAATGAAGGTTGTGCAATTTATTCTGAACTTGCCAGATTGCGCAACTGCGGCACATTCTATTTCAAATCTCCAAGACTCTCTCGGTTACACACTGCAAGCCATGTGTCTCAGAGCCACGTTTTTGCCGCTGCATTTACGCTGCACACAGCGTTCTGAGATGAGCACAGTGTACCGCAGCCTTACTATTAGAAGCAGGTGAAAGATCATTTAGGATGAACAGCTATGATAAAGAGATCTTCTTGGTTACAATTGGTAGGTCACTGGTGCTACGTAGCGCGCGCCGCCTCCACTTGCATTTTACTCGTTTCTCGATCATACGTCCTTTATATAGAGCGTAATTTTTTTTCTATTCTTCATTTTTTGCATGACTCAGTTACTCTTTCAGCCGTTGGACGACAAGGTCGAATTTGCATCACTGGAGAAGTCGGAGCAGGCCATGGTCCAGTTTTTCAGGGACAATGCCGCGGTCGACATTGACTACAAACGCCTGAGTAAAATGGCCCTCGTCTACATGAGCGATACGCTGCAAAAGTGGAAACAAGAAGCCGATCGGCTGAGCCAAACGTCCTGCCGCGCACCTCGTTTTCACCCTTCCGAAGACAACGACGGTGTCTGCCGAAGGCTCAGCAAATCCCACTTTCCTTTCGACCGGCGGTTGATTGATATACCCGAGCTGGACGACAGCATAGCGCATATCGAGAGTGAGGCTGCACTCGAGGCGGTGCTCTCGGGTGACTCTGCCCACGAGGATCTTCTGGAGCTCACCGCGGCGCGGACCCACGGCAGCTCCACGAGCCAGCATGCATCGTCGTCGAGTACGATCGTCGCGAACGCGGAAAAGAGCGCCATATTCAGCGCTTCGCTCACTGGGCTCCAAAAAATCAGCATGGGCCAGCAGCACCAACGCGCGGTCCAGAGCCTGCCGCACCTGCTCCAAGTCCCGAAAAGTTCCATCAAGCAAAGCAACTACAAGACTCTCCTCAAGCCAGAGCGATGCGAGATCCACACGCGCGAGGAGCTCCTCGACTATGTGCGAATGCCGCATAGGGGACCGGTCGGTGAGAAGGTGGCGCCCGTCATGTTTGTCAAGATCCACAAGCTCGATTCGACAGAGATCCTGCAAGCGACCGCCTCGGCCTGGATCGATTCGATCGTGCGCGTCCAATGCTGGGATCATGACGCGCTACAGTACATTTATCGTGTTTTCCTCCATATCGGCCTGGAACCTTCGGTTTTGGCTGGCTACGTGTACGGCTGTCGTATCGCGATGAGCGACTTTCACGGCATGCTGTCGTATTTCTGGATCAACCGGTACATGTTTTCTCCCAAGCCGATGGACCCAAGCGAGCTCGTGCCTGCCAGTGAGCTACCACGTATTCCGACCTTGTTCCAGCTCGACAAGTCCAACTATGAGATCAGCTGTCACCCCAACGTGCGCTACGGCGTCAAGATCAAGGGCAACCGCGTGTATCTGCAAATCATGTCCCTGGCGGATTTTCGGTTTGCTTCGTCTGCCCATATGCTGGATCGCTTCAGTCGGGCGCACAATGATAATCTCATCAAGCTCTTCCGTTTGATCCCGGACAAGAAATCCTTCGATATTGCCGTTCAGGTACGCTTTGTTCATTTCCTTCAAAGTATGAATGTCACTCACCTTGAACTTCCGGATTCTTAGGTCGGCATGATTCCGACGGGGTTGGCCATGACACTCATTGATTTCAGTTTCTGGACCGACAAGGTGCTGACGCCAGGTCGTGTTTTGACCGACACCAGCCTGTGCCAAGACGAGGCGTATTTCCTCAACGACGATCTGGAACATCAGCACAGTGGACCGACGATGGTGTCCAGGGAGACCAAGGCTTTGTTTACTAGCCTCAACAAGAATTACTTTCCGATCTGGACCATGATACGCCGCGATCTGGACGAGCAGATGAAGTACAATCCTGTGATGGTGTTCTTGACGGCTGTCAGTACCATTTTTGCTATCACAGGCATTCTTCAGGTCGTGCTGGGCGTCCTCCAGGTCATACAGCAGCAAGGTTGACCTGCCAGTTTTTTTTTTTTTTGTGATATACCCGCGTTCAATTGCGACACCGAGCTGATCATCGATATAGACCAGCGGCTCTAAGGGTGCCTTCGTTGATGCCATCTAGATGCTTTCTTATTACTCTCTATAATTCTGTACTCAGTACCCTAATTTGCTTACCTTCTTGTCTTTAAACGTTGTATTTGCACATAGCCAAACAACATCTCCCATCGTTCAAGATCATTCTTCAGCATTGAATATTTTTGTGGCCGCCCGTATATGTAGCTTTGCTTTCCTTCTGTCACGAAAGGCTTCTCATGGTTTGCTGTTGAGCAAATGATTTACAAGCGGAAGCGAACAAAAGTTGCTGTAACTTATTGAACGTCTCTATGGGAATGACGACGGAACATTTCTGTTTCTGCTCTGTGGTGGACTCGTCTCGTTACAATGGAAGATGATGCTGCCAGTGGGATGTTGTTACTGTTCCGTCCACCGACTCTTGTCACAGTAAGGCGTGTCTTGTTTTTTCTTCCTTTTTTTTTTTCGGCTATGTGTTCGCATCTGCTCTTGGGTTTGCTCATGCAGTTCACGTAAGACTGTCCCATTGTGGCGCTGTAAGTCAATTGGAGGGTGGCTAATTGGACTGTTAGGATGCGGAAGAAATGCCTGCAAATAGCGCGAAAGGGTGACCCATTTTAATGGGTGCATGCACGCCAGTAGACAATGATTCCCACAAGAATGAAGTAAACTTATAGAGCGAGATGCAGTGAGAGCGTACTAAGTATGCTCCAGCAAGATGCTTCGGAAACTGCTGGGGCAATTGACATTCGACTTTCTCATTGTAGCATTTAAAGCGCTGCTCGTGCAAATTATATTTTTGTCACAAAGATTTTATACACGCATTTTTTTTCTCGCCCCCCAATAAAAAAGCCAGCAAATTTCCCGCCATCTCGTTGTGAGATCACAACTACAATCAAAACTTTTTGCTGCATAACCACACGTGAAACAAACTGAGCAATCTCGGCAAACGTCAACGCAAAACGGCTATTGCGAATGAGGATGCGACAAGGCACGAATTGTATTCTAAAGTCATTGTTTTCAGTTTTCGATGGGAGAAAACGAGTTTTATATAAAACTAATTTTGTGAACTTCAAAGTAAAAACCAACCAAAAAAATCTGTCAGTTTGTCCGAGTGGTCTAAGGAGCCAGACTTGAAATCTGGTGGGCTCTGCCCGCACAGGTTCGAACCCTGTAGCTGACGTCACCAAAAGCAAAAATAATACGAAATTTGTTTTGCTCCACCGGGGTCTCGGATAAAAAAATATCCGGGCCAATGAAAATTTTTTTTGGAGCATCGTCAACACATTGCGTCGATATCACGGTTGGTTAATGGGAGAGCAGATGTCGTAAAAAGAGCTGGAGCAGCACATGTAGAGGATGACAGAGCATATTTGCTTTCCTCCTGTGTCGTGAAAGTCGAGCGAATTCGGTGTTGTTGTTTAGGGAGCAGTTTAGGAATGACGGCACTGGATTAGGCATGTCGCAACGCAAGAGATTTGTTGGACAATGTCACTATGTTACGATATATCCATTAAATGCTGGATGGTTATATCACATCATTTAGTTATAAAAGAACTGCCTAAACCGTCACCAAGGCAAACTCATAACATTGTGTAGAAGATTAAAAAGAAAAGAAAGATGTGAAACATTTTTTTTTTCCTTCCGGTTTACTTGGAGAGATCAAACGCCTGTCCCGAATACCGCAATTTTCTTCCCAACTTCTCACAGCACGCACATATATAACGTAAGTTCCAATAAAATGTCTGTAGAAGTATGCTTAAGCGATTTTTGTAAGACGTACTATAAATGATGGTAGCAAGAAAGAGAAATGAGGGCAAGGGAAGACCTTGGAAATTTTTACACGCAAAGGGATGGATGTTGGGGGATGGGAGATAAGGTATATACAATTTTTCATGACGAGGCTGTACGAATAGAGCACGTCTTTACGACGACTTTTTGCGCTTCTTGGCGTTCTCGAGGGCACTTCGCGATTGGCGTCGGGCTTCCAGCATCTCCTGCTTCTTCTGCTCCTTCTGCGCTTGCCAATCTATGAAGTTACAAAAAAAAAAAAAAAAAAAAAAACAATTGGAATGAGAACACATGGTCAGCGAAGGCAATTCGATGGATACTTACTTTGTTCAGCTTCAGTACGAGAACGGTTGTTATCCTCCAAGATCGAGTTAGCATCATTAAAATCAATCATTTGTGTTCGGCTTTCTCGCTGGAAACCGGGGCGTCCTAAAGAATGTGGATCAATATCACTCACTTAATCTCTTCCTCTTTTGTTTCTTTCTCGACTTACTCTCGGTAGGTGTCGTGGGCGACTGGACAGGTGGGCGTTTGGGAAGCAAGAAGCTCGGAAGTCCAGTCGCAACGGCCGCCGGGCCCTGACCCGAGGGAGCACGTTGGCGAGGCGTCTTGATGAAAAGGTTCGCGGCAGGGCTGGCTCGGGGAAGCGGACGCACAGGCGGGCGCACAGGCGGGCGCATGTTCGGGCGGGCTTGCATAGGTTGGCCTGGGTAGCGCGTGGGCGTCTGCATCGTAGGCGACACGACGCGTCCGTTCGCGTTCGGGTTGGATGACGTGCGCCGATGAAAACCAGGCCGCATGTCGTTTTCGGCATTTCTCTGCTGGCGATCACGCTGGAGAATGGCCTGGAAGCGTGCCTCGCGGTCGTTTTGTTTCGTATTGTTGTTGTCTTGATCCGACTTGAGCACAAAATGTTGTTTGAGCGTGAGCTTGTCGCTCTTGAAGGTGTCGGTTGCGACAGGACAGGTGTAAGTGTCGCGCACTGGTTTGCGCAACAGGGCAAACTCTTCAGGACGGAAGCTTTGGCCTTGCTCCTCGACTGCTCAAGCAAGACAAGTAGTGAGTTCCAGACTTACGAGTAAATATTGTATCCACTTACTGATAGCACCGACGCGGTTCAGGAGTTCGTTCCAGGTGGTAGACGAAGCTTCGAGGGCAGTGGTTTCGGCCCTGGGTTGCTGAAGAACGACGCCAATGAACTTGACCCACTCATCGTCATCGTGCGATGCAAGGTTGAGAATCTGGAAGCAAAAGAGAAATAGAAAGGAAAGGGTATTAAGTTCCTGTGCAACCGGACATTTATTGGAAAGCTTGACGGGGGAGTGTGTGGACAGAGTGAGAGAGAAAGGGAGAGAGGAAGAGCAGCCGAAAGATAGACAACTTTGTGACTCAATAACGGTGCGAGTGTGGGCGCGGCGGTGGCGTGTGCTATCGTATGACAACAACAGACAGCGTGCCGCATTACCACTACGATTACAAAGACATACTGCTGCTCATTACAGGGAGCAGCAAGGGTTCTCTCCAAAGGTGGTTCACCGTGCTCAAAAAAACCTCAGTGTATCACCCCATTTTCCTTTTCTCTCTTGCAAAAAGAAAACCGACGTTTCTCGTTTTCACAATGCAGCAAACTCAAAACGGCACAGCCCCGTCATGCAGGCAGAAAAAGAAAAGAAAAAAAGAAAATTCATGCCCATGGTTTCTTTGCCTTACCTCACGGATGTTGTGCGTGTTGCTTTCCTCCTTGCGCATGTGAACCAGCGACAGAAGCACGCCAAGCTTCTCGGAACGGTTCAAGAGATGAAAATCTTCATGGACTTTGCGCAGACCAAAGTTGGTGGATAATTCTTGGGCTGTCCGGCGCGAGCACCACAGGTCCTGGTGGCCAAATTCTTGGCTCGCCCAGTCCTTAAAACGGCTAAAGTACTCCATAACGTGCGGATGAAAATCGCTGAGAAATGTGTGAAAAGGGAAAAGAAAATTGTAGAAAAGAGACAATGAAAATTTGATTTTGACACGAATCAAGACATTTTATACTGGAACGGGGGTTGAAAAAAGAGACTCGCCAATCAAATGAGTTTATTAAAATCCCTTGAGGTAGCATACTTTGTCGGTCGCATCGAAACAAGTGAAGCCTCTGCGCTCTGCCTCAGCAAAGGTCAGAAACTCGTCTCTATGGTCCCAGGCATCCACGGTATGCTTGGCGGTAGCGAGGTCTGCCTGGAGCTGACTCATAATGTCTGACTCGGTCTCGGAGGACGTAGTGCGGTCAGACACCCACAGAACATTGTGTAGCATCACATGAGACAAGGACCGGTGACTGGCAAACAAACGAGTAAAAAACCGTGGACAGAGATGCAGCGTTGCAGCCGAGATATGTAAGAGCCGCAGCAGGGGCGCGTGACCTGCGAAGCGCAGCCATGCCGTCGAGGGAGCACAGCACGGCAGGCGCTTGTAGGCGGTCGACAGCGGGTGGCCTTTGCGGAAGGCCAAGGAAAGAATGGTGAGGTTGGCAAGGGTACCGAGCAGATCAATGCAGTGTGTTACGCGGACAGGGTCGGTTTCTTTGAGAATAATGGCGAGCTTCTCGAGACGAGGCGAGCCGCGTACGATGATGTCGAGGAGGGGCAAGGTCAGGGTATCGGAGAGAGCGAGGTCGGTCAGGTTCTGGGAGACGAGGAGGACGCTATAGATGGCCATGGGTATAGGCATGACGTGGCTCGCAGCAAGCGTGGCAGCTGTCATGGTGGTAGTGGTGGTATGATGGATATCTTTATCGGGCTCGATTAAGACGCGCTGGAGAAGGAGATGGCGGAGGCGCGGCTTGAGTAACGTGACCAGCTCTTGCAGCGTGTGCTCCTTGATGGTGCAGCACAAAAGGGTAAGCGACGTGAGGTGGCGTGGATGGTCCAGCAGGGCCGAAAAGTCGTCAAAGGTGTCACGACAGTTTTCGAGGTAGAGCTCCTCCAGACGAGGGCAGCTCTCGATAAAATATCGAATGCCGTAATGCTCCGACCGTGCCTTGGGGTGGAAATCGATCCGAAGCGCGCGCAGGTTGCACACCAGCCGTGCCATGAGCATCGTGTTGTTCAAGTCGTAATGCGACCCGCTTGTGAGATCCCGGCACAGCGACCGGACGTGGGATCCGAGCCGTCGGAGGGCATTGTCAGAACTCACCGCGGTCGTCTTGGCGAGAATGTCGGTGGCGGCGGGTATCGAAGTATGGTTGCGTTGGTCGTCCTCCCGAGGCAAAAGGAACTCCTTGTGTCGCCAAAGGTAGGGTGCACTGATCAAGTAGAGCCTGCGGCAGGTCAGCGCAATCGACTTGAGCTGATTGTGGTCATGTTCGGGGTACTGCCACCCCAGGAACAGCTGCCTTTCCCGCCTCGGATCCTCAATCACAGCCGCGGTCGTCACAATGCTTTCGATTATTTCATTGGGTAGTTGCAGGAAAGCGACCATCAGAAAGATAAAGGAAAAGAGAGGATAAAAAGTCTGTGAGAAAAGGGAAAGAGTATAAAGTAGTTCAGGTACTGATGTGTAACACGTTGGGTATGATCAAAATTCTATGCCTGGATTAGGTTTATATATGTATTTGTGCATTAAGTAAGTACGTAATATGTAGAAATGAGAAAGTCAGATAGAGAAGGTCGCGGATGATTATACAGAATGTACAAATGCGGATGCTGTATGGCATGTGGCGTGCGGATATTATAGATAGGGAAGTCAGAACGATCATGAGCGCGTGATACGCTCCAGAGGGACTTGATTCGCTTTCTCCAAGTCGACATCCTCGTCGTCATCGTCATGGACCTCCTGCAAGTTGAGATAACGGCGGGTCGCTTTTTGGATCTGATTGCCCCACAGCACAGGCACCAACGACACAATCGAAACCGCCAGGAGCTTGAACACCAGCGAGACCGACACAATGTCGGCCGTCGAGGTCAGCTCACCGAGAACGGACCCTGCTTGAGCGCATATAAAATTGTACGGCATCGAACCGAAAAATGTCGACCAGAAAAAGGGCGCTACGGGAACACCAAGGAACGGAGATACCATGTTGATGAACCTAATATCACGATATGAGTGGAACCGCAGAATCCCCCATTTTTTTTTTTCTGTTTTTCTTTTTCTCACATACCAGTATGGCGAGAAGGGGAACAGGCGCGCAAAGAGGAGCCACCAAAAGAGACTGACAGACTTGGTCTTCTCGCGACGCATTTGACGGGTCATTTGCATCGCTCGGTGGGATACCCAGCTGAGTTGCAAGAAGGGCTCCGCGACCAGCATGGCCAGACCGTATGCCAGGGTGGCTCCGCCCGCGGTGAGTAAGCTCGTCAGGAGCGTACCCATCGAAACACCGTACATCTGGCCGGCTAATAGGTTGAATAGCACGGAGCCGGGTATCGAAAAGGCTTGCTGCCAAAGATAGAGCACGGTAAACACGGTTGCCACGGACCCGTACCCCTGCCAAGATTCGCTTGACATGGCCTGCAAATGGACGGATATGTCCTTGACGTCGTCGAGGGTGTGTGGGAGGTCAATGTCTAGTACACGGTGGGCAAGCGTGAGGGATATAACGAGGGAGACGATGCCAATGCCAACAAAGAGGAGGAGTCTCGGCAGCAACCGTTGCCAAGGCGACGAGCAAGGCTTGTGCTCGTTCACTTCGTCCGTCTTGTATTCTTCCATCAGGTAAGCAGAGGTATAAATGTCAGCGTGTTACTCTTCCGTTCCGCACGGTTTGGACGTCGTGTGGAAAGACCAAGGGGGGAAATGGATAAAGGTTGAAGAAAGAAAAAGAAGACAAGGAAAAAGCAAAAGATAAATGGCAGGTTTTTTTTTCTTGGTAAAAATTGAGCCGCCTTAAAAAAAGGCCAATCAAGACAAGCGCCGATGTCGGCCCGAGAGGATTCTTTTTTCATTGCTGATAGCAACTCGTTAAGTTAATTTTGCGTCACCTTGCTGCACACCAGGTATACGAAGCATAAATATGATATCAAGTAACTTTTACGTGCTAAGAAAGAAAACAGAAATGGTGTCCCCCCCCCAAAAGATGAGACTGTCCCTCCTTTGCTAATTATAAAGAATCAAATTAAGGCAGGGGACAAAGCAAAGAAAGGTAACGATATAACAATCAACCCCCCATGCGACTGCAGCGAAACAGGCAAGATTAGTTGCCGCGCGCGCGTTATGAAATAAAATTCTTTTGTGTACACAGTCAGTTCTTTTGACACGTTCAAAAGGTTAATGACGCGACCCCTCCCTGTTTGCTCACAATGTCACAAGCGTCTCTTGACTAGCTTCAGTGCTCTATTTCCTTCTTCGTCCGTCTCAGTGGTGCGATCGCCTTGGTTACCTACACGGATCCGCAGTCTTAGTTCCAATAGCAAAGGTAACAACATTCCCAAGATCAAAAGAATCACCGAATCCACCCGCGCCTCCTCCCCTCACTCGAACTTCAACTGACACCGTTCTCTCCCCTCCTCTTTATCTTTCCATACCTCTCTTCTTTCTTCCTATCTTGCACAGTGGCAGGGAATCCAGTCAAAGTCCAGCTCCTCGCTCCTGCCTTGAGCAAGCAGGTATTTGGCCCACCTGCCGTCACACACGAGACAGCAGACACCGATAAACGTACAGCGATTGCCGTAACCCATTTGGAGAAACAAGGCATTTGGGGAAAGAAATCAGAACCACAGCAGCCGATTGCATTTCAATGTCCCGATCTCTTGGGGAAGGACATTGAAGACCACTTTATACGCATTGGCCTAGAACAATCCGGCTCCTATCTCGACAAGGCGGAACGCTTTGCCCATGCAAAACTGCCCAAGAAACCTAAAAAATGGCACCTACAGAGTGGATGGACACGGTACGACAAAGACGGCACGACGACACGCGTGGATCGACCAGGCGAAGATGTACTTGCCTTTGACGTGGAAGTCCTGGTCAGCGAGGGCCATTATCCTGTGCTGGCCGTGGCTGCATCTGAGAAAGCATGGTATGGCTGGGTGTCGCCCTTCCTTGCCGACAACGACACCTCTTCCCACCACCTGATCCCGCTCGCCCACCCTAACGACGACCGTCTCGTGATTGGCCATAACGTTGGCTACGACCGCGCCCGTATTGCGGACGAGTACACCGTCCAACCCACCCATCTTCGCTATATCGATACCATGAGTCTGCACGTTGCCGTCTCTGGCTTGTGCTCCCAGCAACGCCCGGCATGGATCAAGCGGCGGAAAGAGAAGGAGAGTCAGGCCCTGTCCGATTCCGAGTCTGACTCTGGCGCGTCCATCAATACCACCGGCGAGGAGCTCGACCGGATCGGCGCGGGTGAGGCCGCCTTTTTCGACGTCTCTTCCCTGAACAGCCTCAAAGACGTGGCCAAATTCTACTGCAAGATCGACATTGACAAGTCCCAGCGCTCCTACTTTGAGTCAGGCACGCGTCAAGACATCCTCGATCATTTCCAGGAAGCCATGACGTACTGTGCGGGCGACGTCGACATGACTCACGCCGTCTACAAGACCGTGTTTCCCAAGTTCCGGCACAACTGCCCGCACCCGGTCTCGTTTGCAGGCATGCTCCACATGGGCTCCTCCTTCCTGACCGTGAATGAGAAGTGGGAGACGTACCTCGCGCGCTCGGTGGAGAAGCATCAAGAGCTCAACGACTTGCTGGATACCAAGCTGCAGGATCTAGCGGATAAGGCACGTGCCCTCGTTGACACGCCCGAGGAAAGAATCCACGATCCTTGGCTGAGCCAGCTGGACTGGGAAGTCAACCCACGGCAGCGCAAACTCAAGGGCTCGCCGAAATGGTACAAGGATGCCTATGATACCAAGGCCGGCAAGCTCAAGATCACGACCCGTTCCCGATTGGCGCCCCTCCTGCTGCGCTTAAAGTGGAAGAACCACCCGCTCCACCACTTGCCGCAGTACGGCTGGTGCTACAAGATACACAGGGACCACCCCGATTTTATCCTGGCCAGTCCAAAGGCCATCACACACGAAGTCGACGATGAAGGCTACATCTATCTCAAAGTGCCACACAAGGACGGCGAAAAGGCCAATTGCGGCAACCCGCTTGCCAAAGGCTACATCAACGCGTTTGAGGATAAGCTGCTCACATCCGAGTACGAGGCCGCCCGCCAGGCGCTGGACATGAATGCTCAGTCGGCATACTGGATCTCCTCAAGGGAGCGCATCCTCGGTCAGTTTGTGGTTTGGGACGATCTCGTCAATATGGGCTTGGATAAGCGTCCGCAGGGCAAATACGGCATGATCCTCCCACAAATGATCACGATGGGCACCGTGACGCGGCGCGCCGTCGAAAAGACGTGGCTGACCGCGAGCAACGCAAAGAAGAACCGTATCGGGTCCGAACTCAAGTCGATGGTGGAGGCACCGGCAGGTTACAAAATCGTGGGTGCCGACGTCGATTCAGAGGAGCTCTGGATCTCCAGTGTCATTGGTGACGCCCAATTTGGCTTCCACGGCGCATCGGCCTTAGGCTGGATGACCTTGCAAGGCACCAAGTCCGAGGGTACCGATTTGCACTCGAAAACCGCCAGCATTCTCGGCATCAGTCGTGACAAGGCCAAAATCTTTAACTATGCACGTATCTATGGCGCGGGCGTCAAGTATGCGACGAGTCTGCTGATGCAATACAGCCAGGACATGGATATGCAGACTGCCAAGGAGCGCGCGACCCAGCTATACCTGGACACCAAGGGCGACAAGCAGCATTCACGAGAGAACCCATTCAAGCGGCAATATTGGCGGGGCGGCACCGAGAGCTACATGTTTAACGCACTCGAAGATGTCGCGCTGTCACCTGAGCCGCGCACGCCTGTACTTGGCTGCGCCATCACGGCTGCATTGCGACCTGAAAACACGGGCAGCCAATTCCTCACATCGCGCATCAACTGGGTCGTCCAGAGCTCGGGCGTCGATTATCTCCACCTCCTCATTACCTCCATGGCCCACCTCATCCAACGCTACCAGATCGAGGCCCGCTTTATGCTCTCCGTTCACGACGAGGTGCGCTACCTCTCGACCGAACGTGATACCCAGCGCACCGCCTTGGCGCTCCAGGTAGCGAACCTCTGGACGCGCGCGCTCTTCAGCTACAAGCTCGGCATCCTGGACCTCCCCCAGAGCGTTGCTTTCTTTTCTGCTGTCGACATTGATCACGTGCTACGCAAGGAGCCGACCATGCCATGCACGACACCCTCCCATGAAGAAGCCATTCCTGAGGGTCGGAGTGTCACGATCCAGGACACTCTGGCCGAGCTCGAGGCGTTTTGGGGCAAGAAAGAGCCGCAGGCGTGCCTGCTCGGACCTGAAACCCCTACCCCGGGGAGTGAATTCCCTGCTGATGTAATCGAGGACTTGCGCAACACGCACGGACTTTCGCAGCCGAGGAAACTGGCCGACATTGACTTCCTCAAGGCTCAATTGGGCACGGAATACAGCTTTGAAAGCAAGGATCCTTCTGTACGTGGCGGCAGACAGACGGAAGAGCGTGTCAATTCAGAAAAGGAAGTAGCGCGACCGAGGAAGAAGAAGGAAAAGAGCTCGGCGAAGGAGGTCAAGAGTGTGAGTACCACCAAGGAGAGCCGCAGAAAACTGAAAGAAAGGGTGGCTACACCTTCCAGCGCCGCGGAGACGAGGCCAGAAGCACGGACGAGACCCATCGTCTTGAAAAAACCGATTCTCTTTGCGGGCAAAGACATGCATTCGCCGCCGTTGAAGATGCCAGTCGTGTATGGATACGAGCCTGGGTTTGAGCCTGAGACTGCATATGAGTACATCACGCCCTCCAGCTCAACGACAAATGACTACAGCGGCTATGAGCAGCCGGTTTATACGCCGCCCCAATCGGGATCATCGTCTACGGCCTGGGCGCGTGATAGCAGTGGCAGGAAGCATCGTTTCACGGTGACAAAATCGACGCAATGAAAACAATAAAGCGAATCTTTTTCGACAGGGACTTGCTCTGTTTGGAAACAGTCAATGGGATTATGTAAGGTCGGGCTTCCGCGGGGGTGAATCAGACAGGTGCGGAGGCGCAATCCCCTTCCATAGCCTTAAGCCCGCTCATCACCAAAGTTTAAAATAAATAGCCTTGCTTTTTCCTTCTTTTTCTATTTTTGCAAACTTCTCCTTCCAATAGACCCCATGTCCCAAGATAAAGCTGTTCTCGTCACCGGTGGTGCCGGCTATATCGGTAGGCTTGCCCCACACCCTTCATTACGGAGCTTACTGACACGAGATGACAACTTGTAGGCTCGCACACCTGCATTGAGCTCCTCGAGCAAGGTCACCACGTGGTTGTCATTGACAACCTGACCAACTCATCCTACGAAGCCATCCGCCGCATTGAGAAGATTACCAACAAGACCGTGACGTTCTACAAGGTGGATATCCTGGACAAGAAGGCCCTGCTGGAGGTGTTCAAGCGCCACGCGATCTGGGCTGTCATCCACTTTGCCGGCCTCAAGGCGGTCGGTGAGTCGACCCACATTCCGCTGGACTACTACCACAACAACATCACTGGCACCATCTTGCTTCTCCAGGCGATGAAGGAGTCGAACGTCAAGAACATTGTGTTTTCGTCTTCGGCCACCGTGTATGGCGACCCTGCTGTGATTCCTATCCCCGAGAACCTCCCCACCGTAAGTCCATGACAAGAAGTATGGTGCGTGTACCTAACGAATGCCCCCGCTTGCTTTGAACAGGGCGCCACCAACCCCTATGGCCGCACCAAGCAGTTCATTGAGCACATCATCCGCGACCTTTGCACGGCCGAGGCGGGTTGGAACGCCGCATTACTGCGCTACTTCAACCCTGCTGGTGCCCACCCGTCCGGCATCCTCGGCGAGAACCCACTCGGCGTCCCCAACAACCTCATGCCCTTCCTCGCTCAGGTCGCCATCGGTAAGCGCGAGTGTCTTTCCATCTTTGGCAGCGACTACGAGAGCAAGGACGGTACTTGCATTCGGTGAGTTACACACGCAGCATGGGCTGAGTAGGTTATTAATATCCATGACCCCATATAGTGACTACATCAACGTCGTCGATCTGGCCCGCGGCCATTTAGCTGCGCTGAAGAAGATCGGCGAGAACACGGGCTGCGTCGAGTACAATCTCGGTACCGGCCACGGCTACACTGTCCTGGAGATGGTGGAGGCCTTTAGCAAGGCCGTCGGTCGTCAGCTGCCCTACAAGATTGTCGACCGCCGTCCGGGTGATGTCACCAACCTCACGGCTAACCCGAGCAAGGCCAACAAGGAACTCCAATGGAGTGCCGAGATCCCGCTCGAGGAGACGTGCGCTTCCCTCTGGAACTGGCAGACCAAGAACCCGAACGGTCTCGAGGACTGTCCTGGCGATGCCCCTGCTGAGTCTGTGATCTGCTACATTTAGATCAGTCCACTCTCCTTCTCCTCCTTTTTTATACTCTCCCCGCACCCCGCAGTATACTCATCCGCACGACACTAGCATTCCGTTTTATTATAAGTTCTTCGGATTATACGCCTTTTTGAAAAAGAAATGGCCCCATTTGATTTACTTGCTCCATGTAGACATATCCCGTGATTTTATAGAAGCATAGCAATCAGATAGAAATTCCCTCAATAAAGTACCTGTTTTGCACATTAATTGTTTTTTTACTTTAGTTTTCTAGGATGTGATGTAATGGGATGTGCTATCTACATTATCAGGAGTAATTGCTTGAGTAGAACCGAACCGAAGGATCTCCTGGACCGCCCTATTGGCTTGTCCTTCCAAAGAAGCACACATTCGAATGCAATATCCGCAAGTCAATTGAGCAGCATAGATAACCAGGAGCATAGATCAAATAATGCAGAATAAAAGGAATAACAACAAGACATTTATTCACGATGATAAATTACTCGTGTAGGATGCAATACAAGGGGATATTAGATCTCATGCGCGCGCTTATTTGCCGACGCAGTAGGCCTTGCCAGTGTCGAGGTTGTCGCACTGGTGGTCACCGGCGTGGTGAAGACCGGGGTTGAAGTCGTAGAGCTTGGACTCGGGGATGCCAGCGTTCTTGGCAACGGTGTCGCAGCCATCACCGTCGCTGATCAGGTGGACGTACTTGCAGTCCGAGGGGACGTGGGAGAAGAAGTTCCAGCCGGCGGCCTTGGCAGCAGCAATGGGGACCTTGGCGGCCTTGGGGTCGGCAGCGGACGAGTCCGAAGCGTACGAGGCAGCATCGGACGAGGAGGAGGAGGAGGCCTCAGCAGCGGGCTCGGCAGCAGCGGCGGCGTGCTTGCCGCAACGCTTCTCAAGGGGAGCGGCGGAGACGGCAGCGGCCATGGCGAGGGCGGCAATAGCGACGATGGAGAACTTCATGTTTGAAAGACAGGAATGGGTTCTTTAAGAGAAGGAAAGTTTGGGAGGGTAGAGAGGTTTGAAGAGGAGGATAAGGCAGAAACAGTTTCGAATGGACCTCTTTTTATATTCCATTTTCACCGGGACAGCGAACAGTATATGAAGGTACCTAAATTGGACCGTTTTGGCAACAGGACATGCCCGGGGGATGCCACCACAAATTGACTTCAAGTCGCACGAACGAACACTTGGAAATTTAACGACCCGCTAGGCACCCCAAAAGATCATAGCAACGTTCACATTGCGATCTCTGCTCTCTCTGTATGGACACAAAAAGGCGGAGCAATACCGCATTCTCTTGCGCAATCAAACTATGTGTCACACTCTCGTTTGCTCGCTCTCTCACTTTTCTTCTGGATACACTTTTGGCTTCAGCATAACATAGCCATATGCTCACTGTGGTTGCCACTGAACGCGTCGTACCATTTTTTTATTCCCGCCTTCTGCACACATAAGCGCGCGCGCTCAAATTATTCCTCATTCGGCTGCATTGCCTCGTGCCTTCTCACTCGTATATACTTTTTATTTCCTCCCGAAGGCGCTACAATCCGTTTCACTCAGGAGAAGGACTCAATTGACTTTAATCTGGGCTCAATGATGACAGGTATGTTCCATTAGCAAGTCGCCCCTGTCTATCCAGGGGAGGCCAGCCTTGTTGGATCGTCATGACTTTAGAAAATAAATGGATTATCTTTTTCTACAGCGCGGGACGTAATCAATGACGATCGTCTTGGAAATTTGCCTCGAATAGGACTGTTGTGTGACATGTGTCCTTGTGAGAGCCTAACCTTTTTCTCCACATCATCATTCTAAAACCGTGGCAGGCATCGATAAATTTTAATAAATCTTGTTGGGTGGCTATCTAGAAAGTAGAGAAAATCCAACTTCAATGCAGCTTCTGACATAAAAGTCAACATAGGTTTTCTTTTGCTCGTGTGCATATATCAAGAAAGTTTGCCAACTTCATAACTTGTCATGACAATAATGCCCCATCATTCTGGCAGGAGAAGGACGAGGGGTCCAGGCTACAGCTATGTCGCCGTCCGATTATAATGTGCTACTCAATTATATCGATCATGATGAGGGAGAGCCCGGCTGCATCGAGACCATACCAACATAATATGCGGGGAATCAACGTACATGTGGTTCAGAGCATGTTCTTTTCATCCTTGTGACCCCATGAATGGATGCCCCTGTTTTTAAGGCACGCAAGCCAGAGAAGCCTGAATTTGTTTGCCAAAGCATGCGCCGTGAAGTGCACAGACCTTGAGCATTGCATCACGTTAAGAAAGACGAGACGGGCATACTTTTCTTTTCATACCAGGTGAGCCTATTCTGCGACTTTTAGACTGATTACTCCAGAAGGCTAGTTGCTACGCTGCAGTCAGTTCCTGGGATACGCAATGAACTATCTATCTCAGGATCCTGAAATTATCATCTTGAAACATCAACCTAATGATCCAGTGTCTCGGATGTAAAAAAAGACATTGTGCACAGAACAGTGAAACATCAACATTTCTAAAGATAACCCTCCCCCATGTCCCAATGGTGCATAAACGTGCTCGTGTATGCTTTGAATAGGGCGGGTCAGGATGCGACGGCATGTGAACCCGCCTCCACCTCCGACGATAATAATATTTCTTTAGGTGACACAGATCATATACCCGCTGAGATTGCACATTCCACACAAGAGGATTTCTTCAGGGACATCACCACGCCATCCTTTCCCTTCTAGACTCCATTTAGCATGTAAAAATGGAAAATACTACTTCATGTCGTACCGTGTGAAATGAACACGGCATATTTTTACTTTTGTGTATCCTTTCTTTCTAAAGTACAGTGCTTCCATTTCGATTCGTTGTTCGTGAAACATTCACTTGTCAGTCCAGCGAATCTCGTCGTCGGATTTTAATAAGCAGCTCGCAGCCATTGAACACACTTTGTTATCACTCTCCAAGTTGTCCCTCCCAATAATTCGCTTGTCTTTTTTTTCCCTCCAAGCCTGTCGTGTTCAAAATTCAGTTACATCTACAGAGCTTCACGTATATCATGTGACATTCTAGTGTAGCGCAGGACTTGCCTATTACACGAAACTCTGCTGTGCTTTCCGGCCTGGTTCTGTTCTGGCATATTTAATTAAATTGCTCTCTCTTTAGATTTGAGACGTATGCTGCGCTGGGACGTCAGCTCATATCACATCTCGAGATGTATTCGCTAAGTGAAATCAGAGATGCTTGCCTAAAGTCGGTACGCGGCCGAGGAAACGCGATAGAAATGATGATCCACACCCTGGGACGACCATTTTTCACGGGCAACGATGTCAGCAATAAGGGTACCAGCCTGGGCAATCAAGTTGGCATCCAATGTAAAGTGCCAAACCAGATTCAGCGCCAGAATCTAGCGTGCTTATACCTACAGGTTTCACAGTGCTTTCCATTATTCTTCTCATGTTTCTCATCAGGTAATTGATACGCTCATCCTCCCGGCGTATCCTACCTCACGATACACAGCACCAGTTCGACCAACTGTCTTGAAATACAAACAAGACTGAACAACGCCGCACGAGGAATCTCTCCTTCTTGCCAAAGCCGAGCTCTTCCTGACTGAGTTTCCCACATCTATCAACATGAAGTGAGAAAGCACTAATTTGTCTTTCCAGGGACAGAATTCGACGCTGAGCTCCTGGATGCGGCGATATGCCTTTATAGAAAAAGAGAAGAGAGAAACACAAGATTGTTGCAATCCAAAGCAAGGCCGGCGACTCAAAGCGGTTGTCAGTCTGGCAGCTGAATTTGATAGTGCCGTGCAATGCTGTCAAAGCACGCAGCATCTACTTGGGCTGTACCCCTTATTCGACTATATCAGAGCAGTAGCAGTCGCCAATCTGTTTCTCCCAATGGTTATTTTATTCTGCTGTGCAAACACTGAAAAAGTGAGACAAAGTGTGGAATGGAAGATTGAGAGTATGAGTGTGGAAGTGAGCGTGAAAGATTGATAATAACAAGAGTAAGTGAGACTGTGCTTATTGAAGACAGGTAATCAAAAGCGGTTAATATGATAGTCTACAATTTATCTACTGTATATATAGCTGTCAGTCAAGACATATAAATCCAACAAGATAATTATCCTGGAGAGGCTTTCCCTTGTAGATAATGGGTATATGTCGTAAAGATAGGAATACAGGACATATAGAAAGGAATCGAGGCATATACACTGTTTCAGATCCTATAAGATAGGTTGATCATGTATGATGTATGTGTACGCAACCTGGATGGGGGCTATGTGGTATGAATTTGGTCAATTTATCTTCTTGGATGAATATATTCTTTACCAACTAGACCTTCCGTTCTTCCCCTTCACATATATTTTAGCAGTACTAAGTATAAATACTTCAATGGTTTTTGTTTAAAGAGGGACAGTCATTTGCAGATACACAAATACAAATACATGTCAGCCCTACCTATCTTGTCCTTAATGCTTATACTGTACTTTGCCTCTATTGGAACAGCTTACTCGTTTGATTAACACAAGCCGCTACCCTTTGTCTTCTTCAGGTACAAAGAGACGTAATATTCCTCTTGCCCATTTTTCTCAAACTTGGCAACATCAAGAGCCGGTCTGTAACTGATACGGCTACCGGCCCTCTCAGCACTGCGGCCAACCCCTCTGCAACCTTTGATTGAATAAGGGTCGATTTGAACCACATCAGCTGTCGCAGCACAGATACGCCGCCCTGTGAAACCTTTTTCATGACTCTCTCTCTCTCTCTCTCTGTGTGTGTGTGTGTGTGTGTGTGCTGACTACAGTAACCCGTACGCATATAGCTCTGACACTTCGTGAATTTATATTTCTCTAGCGTCTTCATCATGCCTTGCAACGAGAGTCAAATAAGTAAAAGATCTTCAGGTATGACAATACGCGTCAATACGCGTCACAGCAAAAAGTCGAGAAGAAAGTAGCCAGAGAGGTCCAGGCATTGTGTCCGTAGTAGGACAGGTACTTCTTAGATGCGTCTTGAGGCAGGTCCGTGGTCGTGCACACCCACCAGTATATTGTATGGAACGTAGAGTATTCGCGACATCTTTCAGGAGGCTAACACCTCCACCTCCCTTGGAGAGCATATGTATACGGGTTGCTGTAGTCAGCAGAGAGAGAGAGAGAGAGAGAGAGTCATGAAAAAGGTTTCACAAAGCGGCGTATCTGTGCTGCGACAGCTGATGTGGCCGCAGTGCTGAGGGGGTCGGTGGCCGTATCAATCACCGACGCGCGTTCTCTTTTCTTTGTTTCCTTTTACCTTTATTTCTGACACAATGAACACATAACCTGTGATTTGACTGATGCTCATTTGGAAAACCTCCAACGTACAATACGTTATCCTTTTCTACCTTTTCTAAAGGTACCGAGGCTACCCGTCATTGCAACCTGACGATGCCATTAGCGGCAAAGCACACTAGGATGCCAACACCGGCGCAAGCGCAGCACTCCCTGAAACTGAGGAAGTTGACGTCACCTCCATCAGCAGCACCAGCGACTCGTTTGTCGTCTGTGATCGTTTCGGCAGCCGTCAACTCGTCGTGTGATAATGGAATGGACTTTTCTTAAGGCTTTCTGCTCGCTGAGGTGATCCAAAGCGTCACCCACGGATGCTTCCTCGACAAAGAACAAGGTCGCGAACATCATCGGCGCCAACTTGCCAGACGGCGCCGTGGATGCAAATCGACTCCCCGAATGGATGGCCAAAGACGGCGCCTGGGCCAGTACCAAACGAAGAAGGGTACAAGACGGCAGGAAGAGAGGCCGCACGTATCATGTAGTAAAGGAAGTCCACCGCGACTACACCTGGGACGACCTCTACAACGTGCATCAATTTCGCCGGCACGTGCGAATGACGAACGCCAAGGTCTTCAACCTTGGCTACGTCAGACGCAGTAACACCAGAGACACGGCCGAGGCCAAGCAGAGCTCTCTGCGACTGCAGACGACGAAGCTTATCCAGAAGCTTTTATGCGAAGAGGTGTTTGGCTCATACAACACCTCCGCATCGTCCAGCCTCCAGTCACGTGACTACTCGGACAAGCGCACGTGGCTGGCACGCGTCGGAAATTGCGCTGGCAACACGCAAGACTTGTTCGCCAGAATCAACGAGTCTAGCCGCCAAGTGAGGCTCGTTACCATTGACTTTGCCGGCTTTTCCACCAACGTCGACGACCTTCGACAGTTCTTTGTCATGCACAAGGCCGTCGTTGAGATCGTGGTCGATCTCGGCCACAAGGTGGAGGCATTCACGCGGCGACAAATCTTAAAAAGACGACAAGATTTTGTCAAAATTCAACTGTCGCAAACCTTGCAGCGATCGCTCGCAATAATAAATGATTGTACTTCTATCTGTCTTACTTTGTAATCTTCTTATGTCAGTGAGTCTTTACGATAAGAACTTTTTGAAATGAGATACATATTTGAGAATAAAATACAGACCTTCAGCCCAGCGTCCACTCGACAATCAGCGAGGAGAGAACACCGCGCAAAAATAGACAGAATATAAATGATCTATCGCGTATTTCGGCCAGAAGCTCATTAAAATAGAGAACGCGGTGCAAGGAAGCAATGAAACAAATGCTATTTTTCAGCGCTTACTATAATACTTTTTGTTGTTCGGGTCGATGACCTTTGGATACGTCTGAGTGCGAGCACAATTAGCACCAGATAAGGTTTATCCTGTTTTGAGGAGGGGGGGGGGAGGTTGACCTTTCCAGCTGCGTAGGTAGCCTTACAGGTGGTATAACTGCCATGTCATACCCAGCACCTAAATCAGACATTCACTAAGGTCTGAGGATTGTAGATATCTGGATAAAGCTTTATGTTCTTCAACTGTCATATATCAGATGTTAAACTGACCGTGTTCACAATGAATAAGTGGCGTGTGAGCAGTATGCGATACATACAGTACGCTGAGGAAACAGTATCAGCAAAAACTGGTAACAGGACATCCAGCTCTTTGCTGATACGCATGTTTTGAGGACTCACTGCATGCTTTAATCTCCAATGAGGCTATGTATTCTAATATGGTGAGTGAATTTGAAATTAAGCGCACGACGCGTCACAAAAACGCGCGCGTCTAGTACCTCTTGTAAATTCTTTATTTTTCTTTCGCGTCGTGATCATGGCACAGCCAATGGAAGTCGATCCTGCTCCTGTCCCTGCTGCTCCTGCTGCTCCTGCTGCTCCTGCTGCTGCTCCTGCTGCTGCAGCTTCCACTGAGACTGAGAGTCCCGGTTACATTGTTCCTTGGTAAGGACGAAACCCAATCTCTTGATGTTGTTACTTAATTGCATGGCAGGGTGGAACAGTATAGACCCCAGCATCTCAAAGATATTGTCGGCAACGAAGACACGATTCAGCGACTGCAGACCATTGCCCGCGATGGCAACATGCCCAACATTATTCTGGCGGTAAGTTGACAAGCACATACTCCAGCTATTTTTGCTCACCTGTGAACAGGGTCTGCCCGGTATCGGCAAAACGACGAGTGTTCTTTGCTTGGCTAATGAAATGCTCGGAACAACACTTATGAAGGAAGCCGTCCTAGAACTAAATGCATCAGACGACCGGTAAGAGAGGAAGAGATGGAACATGGGAAAGTCGTATTTACATATGTCAATGCAGAGGTATCGATGTCGTGCGCAACCGCATCAAGGCATTTGCTACAAAGAAAGTGACCCTGCCCCCAGGCAGACACAAGATTATTATTCTGGACGAAGCAGACAGGTAACTGTTTTCTGAGGATTGTGTATTTGCATATAAACATAATACAGTATGACGGGCGGTGCACAGCAAGCGCTTCGACGTACAATGGAGATCTACTCCAACACAACGCGTTTCGTCCTTGCATGCAACCAGTCCAACAAGATCATTGAACCCATCCAGTCGCGATGTGCCATTTTACGCTATTCCGCTCTCTCCGACGATCAGATCCTGAAGCGACTCGATGAAATCTGCGCCAAAGAACACGTATGTCTTTTTTTTTATACTCCATTATGCGTCTACTCACAGGGATAATAGGTTCAATATAACGAGGAAGGCCTCCAAGCTATCATTTTCACCGCAGATGGCGATATGCGTCAGGCCATCAACAATCTGCAATCCACCTACTATGGTTTTAAATTCGTTAGTGACGTGAACGTCTACAAAGTGTGCGATCAGCCGCACCCCAAGCTGATCCAAGACATCCTTCAAAAATGTGCCGACGGCAACATTGTTGAAGCTGACCAGGGCATCTGTGAACTCTACGAAATGGGCTATGCTTCCCTTGATATCATCACCACCCTGTTCCGCGTCATTAAACTGTACAACGCCCTCGATGAAGGCCTTCGTCTTGATTTCATCAAGGTATGACTCCCTCTCGAAAACAGAAAAGAAACTCACACACAGCAGGAAATCGGATTTACACACATGCGTATATTGGAAGGCCATCAGAGCCTCCTTCAACTCTCAGGATTAATCGCCCGTCTCTGCCGTGTGGCGAAGAACTTTAGACGGTGAGCGACCCAAAGCCTGTCCTGGGCTCATACTCTATATACACAACCCATCGTTATTACTTTCCCTTTCTTCATCAATGCATATCCTCCTCTTCACTTACTCTCTTCATCCACCATGGTATGGTTTGTCACACACACGTCCACCCACTCGGTTGTGACGAAACGCGGGAGAGGCTTTCTTTTGATAAATGCTTGGGTCAGTTCTGGCAAGGCTTGCAAGTTTTCATGATCCATGACGACGGTCGTAATGCCGTCCTCCGCTGCGTCGTGGGTGACTTGGCCGTGGTAGGCACGGATGAGTTGGGCCGCAAGCCAGAGCCGTTGCGCGCCTCGCCGTTCGGCATTGGTGACGGGCTGCTTGATCTCGGGAATATAGGCTTTGATCCGTAAAAAGTAGGCGCTGGGCAGGTTGCGATAATTGAAGTACTTTGCGTTCAGCTGCAAGGCCACCTCGCGTGTCTTTTCCGCGTCGGCCGTGACCGGGATGCGTTTCATAACCTGAATCGTGTGTTGATGTCTTCCATTTTTTGCATCCTACCCAGTAGGCTTACCTCGCGGAAACCATCCAGAGTGGCATCTTTGGTATATGAGTCTCCCCAGTGATCAAAGTTACTACGAAATTCGCGAGCCGTAGCCTCGGTGGTATGGTACATGTATCTAAAGAACGCGTGAGCCCCACGTCTCTTCGTGTCATGGAATAGAGACCTTGGCTCCAGTGGTAAAAGGTCTTGTGACTTGTCACAATCCACAATCCACTCTGGTTTGACGACGTCTCTGTTGCTTTTGATGACAGCTTCGACGCGCACGTCTAGAAAAAAAGAATAATAAACAGCAAACCTAGTCTGAGTGGTTTTCTAAACTTACTGCGTGAGCCGGCAATGACGTAGTTGGCGCCCTTAGCAAGCTGGGACAGCTGGCCACCATTCTCAAACACAAGTGCTTCAATTTGTTTCTGCTGATATGTTGTTGATCCACGCAAGACACCTACCAAACACGCATAAGACAGACATGGTTTTGTTGTATAAGACTTACAGATGACTAAGCCGTCAAATACGTGTGACCGTCGCGTAAGCTCATGAGTATCGACGATTTGCATGGAAGGCGGTAAAGCGTATTGTAGTGTCTACTTACTACAGTGAATATGAGTCAGGTCGTTTTACTCTACTTACAGTTCGCTTAATGGTTTTTTTGATACGCTTCTGTTTCTGTTCACTAAAAATTACATGTTACGCAATGTCACATTTGGCTGCAGTCGCTTACAGCAAGTCTTTCATCGAGAGCTCTTTGCGCTTCTTTCCCGAGATAGAGCCTGTGTGAAGTGCTTTCTGTACATCTTTACCAGTAATGAGAGCGTGACCTCAAGTAGTCATTGATATTTACCGCTATAGGTCATGCAATCGCGCCATGACTTATCCTTTCTGATACGCACAAAGCGGGGGAAACGCAGGGTGTAACCACAGCCAAACTGGTCTAGATTGGAAGTGAGATGATAGCACTACAGTCCCGTCTTCACTTACTGCTGTGAGTGATTTCAGCAGCCTTGACCTCGACGATGTATGAGCTAGGAGGAAGTCAGTCAAGGTATGATCTTATGCTTGTTATACTCACCTGTCGTAGTCCACCAATATATCGGGCTTTTCGCTGGAGCCTTGGGGGTGCATAAACCAGGCGGGATGCTTCTTGTTGTTGTACCTTTGCATATGCTGAAAGACTTGGCCGACCTCATCCATCTCGTTGATGGTATATCCCGTGCCCAAGATGGCAAATGTCATGAATCTAAGTCCTCTATATGAGCCATTTTCATGCTCTGATTTCGTGTTATCCATACCTGGGTGGATCGCTATCGGGAATCGTACTATCTCGCACAGCGCAGAAGAACTGACCGATACGGTTCCTGCGTTTGCCAGAACCATAGCAACCGCCGACAATCAAGAGGTCGCAGTTCTCATTGTCGACGTACTCGGGTTTGATTTTGAGCCATGTCTTATTTCTCGCACCTGGCTCGTACACGGATCCTGGATTTTTGATAACCAGTCCTTCTTGTCTATCTTCCTGATCAGTTTGGCAGCCTACGCCTTTGCTTTGACTACCTTCTGGCGATGGCCTGGTCCAATGCTTCCAAGATATCATCATGGTTTGATTTTTCATCGCGGCGCAGGAGGTTCAAATGACCACGCTTTTCGGTGACGACACTATTCAGCACCCGCAGTCGATCCTTCAGGGCGTATTCCAGGAGAGGCCGTCCATTACAGTAAACGATATCAAAGACGATGACTATGACAAATGCATTTTTAGCAGTGAATGGTACCCTAGGAGGAACTCTACTTACAACAGGAGCGTGCTCGGTATGGGTCCATGTCGAGTGGCTCATCTAGTCAAGTCAGTCATCATCCATGGAGGAGCATGCTTCGCGTACCTTTGGCAGATGTTTTCAAGGTACCAAAGGGGAGGTACGCATCCAATTTTGGATCGTACGACACCATTTCACCATCCAAAATCAAGCTACAAACAAAGCTCAGTCAGGGGACAATCCTGTAAGTTGCCTGAACTTACGTGTCGGCCTTGATACACTCAGCCATGCGGCGGGCGAGTCCGGGAACGTGAGGCGATTCGCCGTACAGATGAGTATAGTCTGTGCCACGTCTGGACCACCACAAGAACTTGTCCTGAGCTTTGTCGTAGTGCATCTGGATACGTTCGCCATCGATTTTTTGCTCAATGTAGAAGAAGCCATTATGCTGCACGAGACCAGCGTCGCGTGCATCCTTGATGGACCATGGTGCGCCGAGCTGTGGCTTGAAGGGGCTAAAGAGCTCAATGGTCTATCCTGGATGGATGAGTCATATAGAAATGGGTTAAAGTGGATAGGGTTACAGATTTGCCAAGTTTTGTGAACGGATCCTTGAGGTCGCTGCAAACTTTTTCGAGGCTGCTACAAACGGCGAAGAGGTCACGGGCTTGCGGATGAAAGACATCAAACATGGAGTTATCGGACATGCCCATCTTCATATCCTTCAGAATGATACGGACGAGCCATCGTTGCTCAAACGGGGTATATTTGTTGACAATGTCGCGGAATATCTGAGACCGTTTCTTTTCATCACTGAAATAACAATGTCAGATATACACTTGAACCCATTATGAGCCCTACCCTTCTGCCCGAGAGAGGCTATCCAAAAGCTCAGAGACATCGTGGACGGTCTGAGTATGCCGTTGTACGGTCGAGCGTGGAGCCACAATCTCATAAACGACGGCAGAGAAGTCACCCGTCGATTTCTAGACCGGAATATCAGTTACTGGGACCTTTCTTCCCTGCCATAAAAATTCGACTTGCATTGGAGTATTTGCCGGCATTGCCGGGTGCTTTCCACTGTTTCAAACGATACGCGTCTTCGGACGTGCGACTGAGGCCGAGTGCGTCGGTGTAAGCCATGCCGAGTTTCGACTCTTTGAGGTGGTAACGTTTCTTGTCCAACTTGTATTTCTCAAATCAATTTTTTTTCTCTTTCTCTCTCAATCGCGTGTGCTGCGGAAATGAAATAGAGACACAGCTGAACTTACATGAGGCAGCAACAAACGCATGGGCTCGTAAAAGTCATTGCCGTAACGCGCGCGCCATTCCATGAGGTATTTGCGGAATCGTTGTTTCTTGAGGTCTGTGCCTCTGCAGTTTTGAATTTGATCAAAGAGAGCACAGAGATTGCTGAATCGATTAAAAGTATCGCCCATGATATGATATCGAAAAAGGAAGAGAAAAAGACTGTAGGTCACCCGCCTGCCTGTGGACTTGTAAATCAATTAGAAGTGCATGAATCGCATCAACTACTCTGACGCGAAAAAAATTGCCTTTCGTCTCCTGAAAAAAAGTTAGCCTTGGAGCATCACTCTTCAGCAAATGATCGCTTCAGGCTGCTTACCAATCGCATGTATCTGTTACTGATACATCGATGGACTGCACCCTCTTACTAAATACAAGTTTAAAAGGGGCCCCATCGTAGAGTAGCTAAGGTATTCGAAGGTATTCGTAAACAGGAGGCTCGGACTGTTCAGCCAGGTATAGACAAATATAGCATGTCCTTGATTGGAGAAATCTTATGCAGTTCCATGACGAGTAGACGTGAACGTACTTGATCACATTCAAAAGTATACGAAGCCTCACAAACTTTCAAAAGGCTGCATCTATGTTTGCATCTATGTGAAAGTTTATAATGCCATTTAGGCACTGGTACCTAGTCTCGCGAATAACTTCAATTTGCATTATCGTGCACGCATGATCCACCTTCTACAAGTATTTATCCATGAATGTCCTCGCATAGCTTGTTCATGACAATGACAGACTATGTGAGCACGAGATAAGAGAATACACGCCACAAGAAGCGATGAAATCACAACGTATAGGTGTCAAGCTCAACAAACGAAATAGGGCCCATAAAAGTTTATTGCTTTAGCAGAGCATAACTCTTAGTAGAAGGTAGTAGGACGCTGAGCAATGAAAACAGCGCGGTGGGCCTTGTCCTGGCGCTTGACGCGGTGGGGCAGGGGGAAAGCGAGCTTGGGGTCGAGGAGCTGCTTGATGTACTGGCGACGGACATCGGCGGACTTGACCTCAGCGACGCGGATGATCTGCACCGAGGAGAAACGGGCACGGTGGCGGGCAGCCAGGTCCTGGTAGCAGGTCTCGACAGCCTCAACGCGGGACAGACCACGGTACTCCTTGTACATGTTGTGGGTGCCCGAGCGGGAGTCGTAGCGGATCCAGATACCGAAGTTCTTGATCAGCGTGGGGCGCTTCTCGAGGATCTGAATAGCACCATCCCAAAGTGTGAGTACTCTCGTTTCGAATATACCATTGCCCATATATGTATATATATGTATATATCTATCTTATGTTACCTCGTTGATCGAGACAATCTCGCCGTTGGCCTTCTTGACCTTACGGAGCTTCTTCAAGTAGTACCAGAAGCGAGACTTGGCAACAACGACGTTGGGAGCAAAGACGCGCATGCGGTAGAGCTTGGGAGTAGGGTCCTGCTCCGAAGGAAGCTTGCGGCCGACCACCTGGTATTCGTGGAACTATCGTTCATCAAAGAGAGAATTAGTCATTCATTCATTCCCATTTGAATGCTTCCATGCTGCGAATGTGAAAGTAGGACTCCCATCCAAATCCATCCTCCGTCGATCATTGGCAGGTGTCGATGGCGTGTATATGCTGTTGTGAGAATGCTGGTGATATACTCTCCACCCATCGATGGATGGATGGATGGATGAGTGGATGCGATCGGATGGATGCAAGGTTTCGTATTATAGGCGGGTGGATGAGATTCATCCATCCATCGTATATCGTGGTGATAAGCGGTTCGTCAGGTAGGCGTAGAGGAGAGTAGGATGGATGGGAAGCCCCTTTCACAGTGGCAGGCAAGCCTTGATGATGATACGTACGCGAGACATGGTTAAGTCAGAAAAGAGGAAGATTCAAGGCCTCCTCTGCACACCCTCATGAAGGGGCCACCGCCGCACTCGCTCAATTGGTGCTCCGATCCACCCACTTTCTCTTTTTGGTAATCGCATGTCAACCTGAATGCCCTTCCTGTATCCCATGAAGCATGCATCCCTTCATACCCAACAGGATATTACTACAGATAATTAGCTGCTGTTATATATATAACAAAATATATTTTAAATTCTTTAGATATTCAGTACGAGTGTCTCTTGTATGTTCGGGTGATGGTAAAAAGTAGGCTGATAAAAGATACGCAAACATGAGCACTACTGTGCACAAGCATTTCATAGCTATCAGCCGACGTAAAGAATAATATATCCTTACATTACTATAGGATAAAATAAGTGACCATAGCAAGCCATAGAAATGTCAATTGCCCCAATCGATAGCCATCAAGATATGTATTTTTATTTCTTGTCTCCAGGAGCGGAGGAGGTGCAAAAGTTCCTGCAAATTTAAAGTTGCCTGTGCGCGCGCGCACTTTCAAGCCACAGTTCATATCTTTAATTCTGTTATGGGACAGCAAGGGCGATTGGCACGATCGCTCGATTGGAAGGTGACCCAATGCCTGGTGCGGTACAAGAAGGAAGGCCACAAGGACTGGTCGCTGCCGACCCTGTACGACTACGTTCAGCGCATCGACTACAGCTTACGGCGGATCAAGAAGCGTCAACTTGAAGTCACCATTGAAAAAGGTAAGCATTGTGTGGTCGTGTCGCTATGCCATACCATGCCCTATAACACTGTGACCCTGTTCAGTACTGCCCGAGTTGGAAGACACAACAGAGCAAGCAGAAAGGTAATGAGAACAGACAACGGCACTCTTTTATGATATTCAACGCTTTTCAATAGCTCGGCCGAAGACGAAGACGCCGAAGCCGAACATGCAGTGGTGAGTTCAGGGTTTGAGGCGTGGTTTTCTCATTCGTATATACCTTCACTCCCTAACGACAATGACGATACCACAAAGCCAATGGTCGAGGGCAGTGCCAATTCAATGAACAAGTCTGTCACGAGTCTCTGGAATATCCCCAAACCCGCCGCTGCCGACCCTGCTGCCGAGTCCGCCTCTGGGCCTGCTACGCCGGCTGGAGACGACGAAGACAAGACGTCCAAGAAACGCTCACACAAGGCCAGTCAGGGCTCTTCTGTCAAACGCAGTAAACGTGAGTTGGCTATCTCATCTTCGGGATTGTTTGGCCAGTCATTAACTCCCCTTTTTCTCGCGGATAGTGGAAAGCAGAGAAGAGGCGTTTATCCCCACTGCACGCCTGTCCGACCTGGGTGGCATTGAGAACTGTATCGAAGAGATCATGGAATTGATTGCGATGCCGCTGGCCCACCCGGAAGTGTACCTCCACACCGGCGTCCAGCCTCCGCGCGGCGTGCTACTCCACGGCCCACCCGGCTGTGGTAAGACCCGCTTGGCACATGCCATCGCAGGTGTAAGTTCGCCAGATAAAAAAGAAAAAGGCTTAGAGTAAGGCTCATGTGCATGTTGTGTTGACATTCTGATAGGAGCTGAATGTGCCCTTCCTGAACATCTCGGCCCCATCCATTGTGTCGGGTATGTCGGGTGAATCCGAAAAGAAGATCCGCGACGTGTTTGACGATGCCCGGGCCAATGCGCCTTGTCTCTTGTTTATCGACGAAATCGATGCCATCACGCCCAAGCGCGAGACCGCACAGCGCGAGATGGAACGACGTATCGTGGCCCAGCTCTTGACGTGTATCGATGGTACAAAAAATAAGAACCGAGAGAGTCTCTAGGTCCAAAGCTCATCCGCCTGCATAGATCTCTCGTGGGACAAGACCAACAATAAGCCGGTCATGGTGATTGGTGCGACAAACCGTCCGGATGCGCTCGATGAGGCACTGCGACGTGCAGGCCGTTTCGATCGTGAGATCAGTATGGGTGTACCTGATGAAAAGGCGCGTGAAAGGTAAAGACAATAACAGCGAGGGACCTGTGGAAGGACGCTGAAGAAGTCATATAGAATTTTGATGGTGCTGGCTGAGAAATTGCGACTGGAAGGCAGCTTTGACTTTGCTGCCTTGGCGCGTGCGACACCAGGCTATGTCGGTGCGGATCTGCAAGCGCTGATCACCCAAGCAGGTGTGATTGCCGTGAAGCGGATATTCAAGCACCTGCGCCAGGCGACACTCGCCGCGCCACCACCCGCCGCAGAAGAAGAAGCAGCCCAAGACCAAGAGCAAGTGTTTGATCAAGGTCAGGATCAGGATCAAGAACAAGTACAAGAAGAGCCGATGGCTGCCGAGGACAGCAATGCGATGGAACTGGATACCAACCACACACAAGCCATCCCGGTCACGACCGTGGAAGAGTTCGAGTCGCAGTCTGCTCTCGAGCAACTCCGGTCCATTGCGGATTTCATCCACAACCACAAAGCACCGCTCACGTCCGAGCAGCTCGAGTCACTTGCCATCAGTGAGGACGATTTTAAGCATGCCCTGAAAAAGGTGCAGCCCTCCTCGAAGCGCGAGGGCTTTGCGACCGTGCCCGACGTCTCGTGGGACGAGATTGGCGCCCTCTCATTTGTGCGCGACGAGCTACGCATGGCCGTCGTGGAACCGATCAACCACCCCGAGTTCTTTGAGCGCGTCGGTATCTCCTCACCGGCCGGTGTCCTGCTCTGGGGTCCGCCGGGCTGTGGTAAAACACTGCTGGCCAAGGCGGTCGCCAACGAGAGTAATACGAATTTCATTTCCGTCAAAGGTCCTGAGCTTCTTAACAAGGTAAGCAACAACCACGAGAGAGGGAGGGGGGAGAAGGCGGAAGTTGGTTGGCTTCTCTGTTTGCTCATTATCCTATCTCTAGTATGTGGGCGAGAGTGAGCGGGGTGTCCGTCAAGTATTTGCCCGCGCACGCGCCTCGGCGCCGTGCGTCATCTTTTTTGACGAACTCGACGCGCTGTGCTCGCGCCGCGACGACCAGCAGACGGATGCGTCGGCGCGCGTCGTCAACACGCTACTGACCGAGCTGGACGGTGTCGAGAACCGAAGCCAGGTGTACGTGATTGCGGCCACGAACCGGCCCGACATGATTGATCCGGCCATGCTGCGTCCGGGTCGCTTAGACAAGCTTCTCTACGTCGAGCTCCCCACGCCCGGCGAGCGTCTCGACATTCTCCAAAAGCTGACAAAGAAGACCCCGCTTGCG
The DNA here is from genome assembly GCA_023630325.1 of Syncephalastrum sp. PYS2702. Classification (NCBI taxonomy): domain Eukaryota; kingdom Fungi; phylum Mucoromycota; class Mucoromycetes; order Mucorales; family Syncephalastraceae; genus Syncephalastrum; species Syncephalastrum sp. PYS2702. The sequence continues at coordinate 154,306 of JAMAMT010000019.1, forward strand.
CCGCACGTTCGTCTGCAAGAGATTGCGGACGACCCGCGCTGTGAGGGCTTCAGCGGTGCGGATCTGGCCTCGCTCGTGCGCGAGGCCGCCGTCTCCTCGCTGCGGAGCAACTTTTACTCGCAAGGCAAGATTAACACCGAGGCCACGGTCGAGCACGTCTTTGTCGACCTCACCCACTTTCATACCGCATTCACCAAGATTTCGCCGAGCGTATTGCCGCATGATAAGCGGCAGTACGACAAACTGCGCGAGAAGTTTGGATAGACGCACCGCATGCTTTTTATTTTTTGTTTTTTTTATCCATCCATTTTCAATGATGCATGATTTTTGTACTACTACTACTACTACTACTAGCTAGAAACGTGAGCAAAGGGAGGGAAAAAAGGGAAAGATGAAAGGAAATATATATATGTACAGAAGAAAAAACGAGTCATCTTACGACTCTTCAAAAATAGCACAGCTGGGGTGGAGAGCCATGATGGGGTTATCGCCGGTGGCCCACTCGCCGTGCTCTTCCTCGTCGTCGCCACCTTCCTGGTGGACTTCGATCAGGGTTTGGGACTCGGGCGCGGCCAAGCGGCGAATGATGCGCTCAATCAGGGTCTTTTCGCGCTCGAGGTCCTCCTCGGTCTCGAGGCGGCTTTCCTGCTGCTCGAGGTACCACAGCACCAGGTCACTGCGGCGCACGCCCGTATCGCCCTCGTCGTTCTGCGCATCCAGCAGGCGCTGACACAGCATGTATCGGATCTCCATGAAGCGGTCGTAGTCGATCCGCATCCGCTGCGATTGGCTCTGGGTCTGCGTATCCTCGTCCATCTGTTCTTGCTGCTGTTGCTGTACGTCACCGATGCGCAGGCTCTGCATACCGCCATCGAGGACCTCATCGCTCGTCATGACATCGCCCGACTCGTCAAACACAATGTCTTCCTGCTCGACCCGGATAATCGATTTCTGGAGGAGCGTGAAGGCTTCGAGAACGTACTTTTCCGTGATCGTCTCGGAGCAGTAGACACGCGCGATGGCCTCCGACAGTCGGATCATACTCTCCAGCTGACGGACCGTGATACGGTACGAGTTGTTGTTGGTGCTCTGACGGTCGCCCTGGCGCAGGTCGCGGTAGCATTCGGCGAGCTTTTTGGCCGCCTCGGGTTCAAACTGAGGCTTGAGCGTCTTGGCATACCGGATGTAGCGCTGGAGCTGCTCGGCCGTGTATTCGGGGTGCAGGTACGATTCGCGCATGCGGTGGACGTTGACAATGTGGCGTGCAATGTTGTAGTCCACCATCTCGTTGCACTCGTCGAGCACGACAAAGAACAAATCGAAACGGGACATGACGGGGGCGGACATGTCAATGTTCTGGCGGAGCGTGAGCTTCTTGTTGTAGCGACCGCCGCGCGGGTTGGCCGCGGCCAGGATACTCGTGCGCGCGTTCAAACTGGCCTGGATGCCGGCCTTGGCGATGGAGATGGTCTGCTGCTCCATCGCTTCGTGAATCGCGACCTGATCCTTGATATCCATCTTGTCAAACTCGTCAATGGCGCAGATGCCATTGTCGGCCAACATGAGGGCACCGGCCTCAATTGAGAACTCGCCCGTTTCCTCGTCCTTGATGACAGCCGCCGTCAAACCTGCTGCACTGGAGGCTTTGCCAGAGGTATAGACCGAGCGAGGCATGAAACCGCAAACGTATCTAACACGGTCCATAAGCCTTTTCCGTCCTTGTCATCCTTTCTATTATGTGGACTTACTTGAGGAACTGACTCTTGCTCGTAGAGGGATCACCGACAATGCAGACGTTGATGTCACCACGAAGATGCATGCCCTCGTGGGTGACCTTGTGCACACCACCCAGCATCTGGAGCAAGATACCCTTCTTTACATATTCGTGACCAAACACATTGGGCGCAATGGAACCGAGCAGCTTGGGATACAGCTTCTCGCCGAGTTGCTGCATCTGGTTGATCTGCTCGACCTCTTCTTGGGTAAAGTCCTGGAGGACCTCGTCTGCGGTTTCTTCCTCGGCGGAATCGCCATGCAGGTTAATGTTGGTGGAAGCCTATACGGATCAACTCAGCTTCTTCTTCTTTCCCAAACGCCATCCCTTTATGGTTACTTACCTTGGTGACAGTAGCAGGTTGGACCATGCATGCCAAGAAGGACATTTTGTAGGTCAGGTCGCGGACACCGAGGGCCTTGAGACCGGTGACGCCCTCGTTGGTGGAGCCGTCGCGGACACGAGTGGAGGTCTCACGCTGCGACTCGACCGAGGTGCCGGGCGTTTTGAAGGCGGCAATGTCGGGCACGACGATCAGCGTACCAGTGAAGATGCACTTATCGCCGGCCTTGGCGCGCTCGACCATCTCGCCACGGACGATGACGTCCATGCTGCGAGGCATGCTGCCGGTGGGGATCTCGGACGAGTTCTCCTGGATGCGGATCTTTTGCCAGTCCACAAACTTGGATTGTTCGACGTTGAGGGTCCAACTCTGACGGTTGAAGCACTGCAGGCCCTGGCACATGACAGGCTTATTCCGCAGATTTCAAGATCAGTTTGGGTCACGGGCAAAAAAAAAAAATACTAGAAAAAAAAAAAGGAAAAGATGATAACCTACCTCGGTGTAACGGAACTGCTGCTCGATATCGGGCATGATTTTACCACACTCGTTGCAGACAAAGGTGCCACGGACCAGCTCGGGACGCACTTCGGTGGTGCGGGTGACGGTGCCGCTGATGCTGATGAGCTGGCCGACCTTGTCCGTCTTGAGCTGACGCACACGGCACAGTTCCGGGACGCCGTAAAACGAGACGTTGTATTCCGGCAGAGGGCCGTTGCTTATCAGCTGTGTGCCGTCGTGGTTCTGCGTGTGTCCTGGAAAGTGGCGGCGCACCAGGTTGTGGATCGCTCGACGCAGGTAGGGCATGAAACTAGAACCACCCATGATTTTGTATACAGTGAGTGCCTTAGTTTTTGATCCCGGTCTGTCGTCATAGTGTTACCGATAGTATTGCTCCAAAAGAGCCTTGGCCACCAGCTCGTCCGTCTTTTCCAGATCCTTGTAATCAATGAAGATCGTTCGCGAGTCCTTGTTGTGGGTTTCGGCAAGCTGAAGCATGTAAGGGCGATTCTTCCATTTCTGGTTCACACGGCTGTCAGCAAAGGTGGCGGTAGGTGCCTCGAATCTAACAAACAATGAGCTTCGATGCGTTCCTTTCGCAAGCATGCCACGCGTACACTTCAATGAATCTTTCAAAGGTCTCCATAAAGACGACTGCGATTTGATCGATAACCTTTGGAATGGCCTCGGACTGGTTCAGGCCCGGCATGCGACGTGGTGCCTGAGTGGCCGGATTCGGTGTGTCGACGTCCATGACGGACGGCGCGACGGGCGTCGAGGCTTCCTGCGGGGTGCCGACGAGGTTGTTCAAAAAGTTGTCGCTGACGAGGTGTGACATGCCACAGACAGACTGTCGAAAGTGTAGAAGCAGAAAGGCGCGCGCGCGTTTCTAATTTGGACTTCCATTTTTTTTTTTTTTTTTTTGCCAGAGTTGAGCCACCGATCAAGTGGGTCGAGAGGGGCAGAAGAGATAGAGAAGCGAGAACATAGAGTTTATATGTTTGAAACTCCGTTTCCTAAACGGCACGCTCGTGGTGAGATTCCTTTTTCGAGGGGAGCCAAAGAAGACCCCGTTGGCTTCTCGTTTCACACTCTAGCTTTCGTTTTCAGGCCTTCTTTTCTTTCACTCTTTCACACACCAAACCAAAAACTTTTTTTTTCTCTTTTCCTTTTTTTCTTCTCGGTGTATCAAAACTCTCCTTTGCACCCCCTTCCTTTTCCCTTGTCTTTTCTTTGTCTTTTTGCTTCATCGCCATGGAGCACGATCTCGAGACGTTGGAGCACCAGACCGCTCCGGAAAGTACCCGTGGTCTTTTCGACCCTCCCGAGCAAACTGTACGTCTTTTTCTTTGGGTGCACACGCGTGTGGAGTAGTGTAACCTCTTTGTATTTACCATGCTCGTTTCCATAGCGACCCCCTCCCGATAAGCGGCGTTCATTTCATGCATTCGGCCCGGTTGTCGAGAGCGCGCGGGCGAGACAGCAACAGCAGCAGCAGCAGCAGCAGCAGCTTCATCATCAACAGCAGCAAGGCGGTGGCAACCGTCAAGGCAGCCGCCACCAGCGTAGCCAATCTGCTATCACCTCAGATATGCTGTCCAATCATGGTGGCTCGCGGCGGAATACAAACTTTGGGTTACATACTTTAGCGGAGGAGGACGACAGTCAGAGAAGAAAACACCCTCATTCTCACCAGCAGCAGCAGCAACAGCAGCAGCAGCAAGAGTCCATGACGGTCGATTCGCTTCAGGACATGATCAATACCCTGAAGGCACTGCCTCCGTACTCGACCCAAGAGAACGGTGTGGCCCAGCAACAGCAGCAGCAGCAGCAGCAACAACCCCCGCAACAGCAGCAGCCGGGTAGCCGCAGAAATAGTCGGAAACTGTCGATCGGACCTGACACGAACCGTCGCCTGTCACACAACCGCAATAGCGGCATCGACATCCAGTCGGTTTTACCGCTCCCGTCCGAGTCGCAAAAGCAACAGCGCCGCCGCTCGAGTATGCGCATGAGTCAACAACAACAACAACAGCAGCCGTTGCCGATTCCGGATGACGACGAGATGGATCCACTCTCGCGTGAGGCTGCGCTCGCCGAGGCCGAGGCCAAGCTGATGGGTACGTTCAAGAGGGAGAGCGCCAAGGAGGAAGTGCCACCGCCGATGCTCACCCCGCGGCCGTCGACGAGCGGCGGCCGTCGCTATTCCGACAACGGTGTCTTTGAAGCCAAGCAGCAGCAGCGCATGTCGTTGCAGCAGTTGCCCACCGTCTCTGAGAATGCGGAAGACATGCGTCCGAGCAGCCTCAGCGCGCGTGCGAACCGGCGCATCACCTTCAACAAGCCGCTCAATCTCGGGAATGATACCAACAAGCCCACGGCCAGCACGAGCAACAGCCGTCGGTCGTCGCGCAACTTTGAGTATGACTGGCGCAATAGTAAGTTAAAAGAAGGAAAAGGGTGTATTGGAGTGTGTGGTGTTGTGGGCCTGGAGTGCGGGTGTGGGTATATATTTTATGTAAATTCATTCTGACACGAATCCTTTAGGTCTTGGTTCGCCCGGTATGCCGCAGTTCCCGAACTCGCCTCGGTCATCGACCTACCGCAACTCGTTCAACCTGGTGCCATTTACACCGACGCGGGTCAACTTTGCCCGAGACGACGCGAACCCGCACCAACGTCGACCGCTCTTCATTGCGCATCTGCCTTTCTCGGCGCTGACCCCGCTCTTCCGGTCCCGCCAGCTCGTGCGCGGCATGCTGCGTGTCAACAAGCGCAACCGCAGCGACGCGTACGTCTCGTGCGAAGATCTCGATGCCGATATTTACGTGTGCGGCTCCCGGGACCGTAACCGTGCTCTGGAGGGCGACGTGGTCGCGATCCGCCTCGTCGACGTCGAAAAGGTGCTGCGTGAAAAGAAAGAAAAGGAAGAGGCCAAGTTTGTGCGCAACGGTGGCCAGGTCAAGGTACGCCAGCCCGACGAGGAGGACGAGAATGAGATCATCTTTGGCGGCGATGACGACGTGGATGTGGTTAAGCCAAAGTACTGCGGTGTGGTCGTGGCGATCTTGGAGCGTGCACAGAACCAGGTGTTTTCGGGTACCTTGACGCTCATGCGGCCCAACAACAAGCGCGCCCAGGAGGAGAAGGCCGCGGACGATGCGCACAAGGCCGAGACAGGCCAAAACTTGAAGAAGGAGTCCCCCCGCATTGTGTGGTTCAAGGCCACCGACAAGCGCGTGCCGCTCATTGCCATCCCGATTGAGCAGGCCCCAGCTGACTTTGTCGACAACAGCCCCAACTACATCAACCGTCTCTTCGTGGGCTCCATCAAGCGCTGGCCCATCACGTCCTTGCATCCCTTTGGCACGCTCGAACGCGAGCTCGGTTCTATCATGGACCTCGATATCCAGACCCAAGCCATCCTCGCCGATAACAACGTGACCGACACTGAGTTCAGCGAGGCTGTGCAAAAGTGCTTGCCCGCGCTGCCGTATGCGATCACGCCTGAAGACGAGGAAGGCCGTCGTGTGATCCATGATGTGCGTGTCTTTACCCTCGATGAAGCCAACCCTGAAGGTAAGCATAGTGAAAAAAAGAGAGAGAGAGAGAGAGAAATGCGTGTGTCGGTGTATGTGTACCATTCCAGCATGACTCATCCACATCCTCCGGCCATTAGTGTTGGATGATGCCCTGTCGATTCAAAAACTCGGCGATGATACCTTTGAGATTGGTGTCCACATTAGCGACGTAGCCCACTTTATCAAGGCCCACTCGCCCATGGACAAAGAAGCCCGTGCGCGCGCGGCCCGCGTCGAGCTCGTCCACCGATCGGTGCCGATCCTGCCCCGCGAGCTCACCGAGCAAGTCACCAACTTGCGCCCGAACGAGTCCAAACTCGCATTCTCCGTCATCTGGAAGCTCAGCTCGGCGGGCAAGGTCCTGGATACCTGGTTTGGCAAGACCGTTGTCAAGTAAGATAAATGCAAAGGAGGCACATGTGGAGGACGGTACTGATCTCTGCCTCTGTCTCGCTCTCGTTTTGTTTTTAGGTCGTGTGCCCAGCTTTCGTTTGATGAAGCTCAAAAGGTGCTCGACAATACGGGCGAACTGTCGGTGGGCGATGCCGAGACCAAGGCTGGTTTGGAGCAAGATCTGCGCATGCTGTTCCAGATCGCGTCCGAACTCCACGACGCCCGCTTTACTGACCATGCCATGAGCCTCAAGCGTGGTGAGCTCGGCTTCCAGTTTGGTGGTCCGCAGGAGCCTACCCAGGTGTTCACCCGCCGGGCGCTCCCCGCCTCGGTCATTGTCAAGGAGTTGCTGCTGCTGGCCAACCACAGCGTCGCGCAAAAGGTGTCGAGCCAGTTCCCCGAGCAGGCCCTGCTGCGTCGTCACGCGCCCCCTGTGGACCGCAAGATTGTAAGTCAAAGAACACACCTTTTCTTTGGGGGTGGGGAATACAGATCGCTGATCTATGGTATTTATTTATAATAGAGCGAACTGCAAGAGTATGCCGCTCGCTACCTGGGCGTGTCGCTTGATATCTCGAGCGCAGGCAGCCTCGAGCGCTCAGTCCAGTCCATTGAGGACGCGAACCTGCGCAAGATGATGTCGATCCTGGTGCTCAAGACGATGGCGCCGCCCAAGTACTTCTGCTCGGGCACGCTCGATATCCTCAAGTATGCTCATTTTGCACTGAATGCGCCGCTCTTTACGCACTTCACCGCGCCCACGAGCCGTTTCTCGGACATCATCGTCCACCGGCAGCTCGAAGCCGCGCTGACGGGCGAGAAGCGCTTCTACCTCGACCGTGACACGGTGCACAAGCTCGCACAACACTGCAACGTCAAGCGCGAGGCAGCCTTGTACGCGCGCGAGCAGAGTGTGTTGCTCTGGCTGGCGGTGTACCTGAGCAAGCGCGGCCTGCGTCCCAACCCCGAGTCGGACGTGATTGTCGTGCGCCGCGAAGCGATCGTCGTGGCTGTGTCGGATCAGTTCTTTGACGTGATGATCCCCGACCTCAACCTGGAGAAGCGCATCCACCTCGCGAATCTGCCGGTGTGGCGTGCCGAGTTTAACGAGCATCAGCGCGAGCTGACCATGTACTGGAAGAAGGGCATGGATACCACCACGGGCAAGCAGCGTGCCTGGAGCCTGTCCGATGACGAGGAAGAGGAGGATATGGATGAGGATGCGCTGCTCGAGGAGATGCGTGCCGATGCCGCGAACGGCAGCAACGGCCTGCAGCCCCCGCCGCAGCCCCAGCGCGCCGCGTCGGACACCACGGCGGCCCAGCCTTCGCCTGTGGCGTCCGTGACGCCTGTGCCGACCCGATCGGCCTCAAGCACGCGCCGCCCCGAGGCGAGCCGATCCACGGGCAAGCGCGCTTCGATGGTCCACGCCCGTCTCTCGGATTCAACGGCCTACAGCACTGACCAAGGCTCGCAGACAATCAAGGCCCTTGATAAGATCCAGGTCATTGTCACAGTCGAGATGGTCAAGACGCCACCGCTCGTCCGTATCCTGGGTGCTAACCCTTATGCTTAAGGAAGTTTTCATACTCGTACTATTCTTTTTTTTTCTTCTTCTTTTTCTTTTCCTTCGTCTTTATATTTTCTTCGTATTTTTTCGGTATCTATATCTTTTTTCTTCTTTTTTTTTTTTCCCTCTTCTTTCCATATTTCTTGTATACCTATTTCCCTTTCGTCCTACCCTTTTTTGTTTGACGGGTGCGAAAACTTTTTTTCTATATGTGTATGATAGGAACGAATCAAATGTCTGTAGCAGTAGTAAATCAAATACACGCACCCTAATCTGTTATCATTGTGTTGTCTATCTTGCATTTACATAGGCTGCGGCAGATCAATGAGTCAGAAAGTCAGCCGACCCGCTGGTTGGTTTTCTACAGGACAACAGACATTCAGGGCGACGAAGGGCAGTCCCAAAGCCACCCAATCAATTTTGGAAACCAGTGCGTGTCAAACGGCCCCTTCTCCATACTCTCTCATGGCGACCACCAACGAGCCTCCAAAGGTAAAGCTCTATTCTATTATAATATATAGGTAGAGTATGTGTCCATGTATATGCTCATGCACGACATGTTCGCTAGACTGCCAAGCGCGATGCTCTCCGTGCTCTCGAGGGCACCGCCCGTGCTTACTGGGACGAGACCAAGGCATTCGAGATCAACGCCCCGACCGTCGAGGAATGCGCCAACAGCAGCGATCTGCACGAGAAGTTCCCCAAGTACATGGCCTGCATGCCCTACCCTTACATGAACGGTCGTCTCCATCTCGGTCACGCTTTCACCTTCTCCAAGGTCGAGTTTGCTGTCGGTTACGAGCGCATGCTGGGTAAGCGTGCCTTGCTTCCCCAGGGCTTCCACGTCACCGGTATGCCCATCAAGGTAAAAACAGAGGGAAAGAAGGAGGCCAAGAGAGAAGAGGCGTACTCACCCGTGTATGTGTTTCTAGGCGTGCGCGGACAAGCTGAAGCGCGAGATGGAGCTGTTTGGCAAAGAATTCGAGCGATACGATGCGCTGGCAGAGGACCTTGAGGCCAAGGCGACCGTGAAGAACGTCAAGAGCAAGGTCGCTGCCAAGACCGGCAACGTCACGTACCAGTTCCAGATCATGGAGCAGCTGGGCATTGACCGCAAAGAGATCCACCACTTCTCCGATCCCCTCCACTGGGTCAAGTTCTTCCCGCCCAAGGCCATTGCCGACTTTGACGCCTTTGGTGCCAAGATCGACTGGCGCCGTACCTTCTGCACCACCGACATCAACCCCTACTACGACTCTTTTGTCGCTTGGCAGATGCGCAAGCTCAAGGCAATGCACAAGGTCAAGTTTGGCGAGCGCTACACCATCTACTCCATTCTCGACCAGCAGCCCTGCATGGACCACGACCGTCAATCCGGCGAGGCCCTCGGCCCCCAGGAGTACACTGGCATCAAGATGAAGGTCCTGGACTGGTCCGAGCCCGCCAAGGCTGCTCTCGGCGAGCGCCTCCAGGGCAAGACCGTGTACCTCGTCGCGGCCACGCTCCGTCCCGAGACCATGTACGGTCAGACCAACTGCTTCGTCGGCACCGATATCAACTATGGCGTGTTTGAGGTCAATGACAAGGAGGCCTTCCTGTGCACTGAGCGCGCCGCGCGCAACATGGCCTTCCAGCACATCTTTGCCAAGGAGGGTCAGATCACCAAGCTCGCCGAGATCAAGGGTGACGCCGTCGTCGGTACCAAGATCACCACCCCGATGACATCCTACGACCACGTCTACGTTCTGCCCATGGAGAACGTCCTGGCTACGAAGGGTACCGGTGTCGTCACCTCCGTCCCGTCCGACTCGCCCGACGATTTCGCGGCCCTGCAGGACCTCAAGAAGAAGGCAGCCTACTACAAGGTTCAGCCCGAGTGGGTCGAGCCCTTTGAGCCCATCCCCGTCATTGAGACCCCCACCTACGGTAACCTTACCGCGCCCGAGCTGTGCAAGATCAAGAAGATCAACTCCCAAAAGGACCGCAACCAGCTCGCTGAGGCCAAGGAGATCGCCTACAAGGAAGGTTTCTATGGCGGTATCATGTACGTCGGTCACTACAAGGGCATGAAGGTCCAGGATGCCAAGAACAAGATCAAGGACGAGCTCGTCCAGTCCGGCGACGCTTTCGTGTACAACGAGCCCGAGGGTCTGGTCATGTCGCGTTCGGGTGACGAGTGCGTCGTGGCCCTGATGGACCAGTGGTACCTCGACTATGGTGAGCCCGAGTGGAAGGCTCAGACCGAGAAGCTGCTTGGCCAGATGAACACGTTCACCCAGGAGACCCGCAACCAGTTCCAGGGCACGCTCGACTGGCTGAACCAGTGGGCCTGTGCGCGTAGCTTCGGTCTGGGCACCAAGCTGCCCTGGGACCCGCAGTTCCTCGTCGAGTCGCTCTCGGACTCGACCATCTACATGGCCTACTACACCATCGCTCACCTCCTCCACGGCGGCTCCATAGATGGCTCCAAGGTCGGCCCGGCCGGCATCACGGCCGACCAGCTCACCGACGCCACCTGGGACTACATCTTCAAGCTCGGCCCCTACCCCGCCGATAGCCCCGTGCCCCAGGCCACGCTCGACAAGCTCCAGCGCGAGTTTGACTACTTTTACCCCTTGGACGTGCGCTGCTCCGGCAAGGACTTGATTCCCAACCACTTGACATTCTTCCTCTACAACCACGCCGCCATCTTCCCCGAGGAGAAGTGGCCCAAGGGCGTGCGCTCCAACGGCCATTTGCTGCTCGACAGCAAGAAGATGTCCAAGTCGACGGGTAACTTCATGACCATGTCGGACGCCGTCAACAAGTACGGCGCGGACGCGACTCGTCTGGCCCTCGCTGACGCCGGTGACTCGATCGAAGACGCCAACTTTGAGGACTCTACCGCCAACGCCGCCATCCTGCGTCTGTACACCCTCCTTGAATGGAGCGAGGAGCAGATCAAGAAGATCGACAGCCTGCGCACGGGCGAGTACAACTTCTACGACAAGGTGCTCGAGAACGAGCTGAACCAGCTCGTCGGCCTGACCCAGAAGGCGTACGAGGCGACCTACTACCGCGAGGCGCTCAAGTACGGTTTCTACGAGTTCCAGGGCGCGCGTGATCACTACCAGCTCGCGTGCCAGGACATTGGCATGCACAAGGACCTGGTCAAGCAGTACATCAAGCTGCAGACCCTGCTGCTGACGCCCATCTGCCCTCACTGGGCCGAGCACGTCTGGCGCGACCTCCTCCACGAGGAGGGCACCGTCATGTCTGCCCGCTTCCCCGTGGCGGGCGCCGTCGACGACGTCGTCCTGGCTCAGGCCGAGTACATGCGCAAGACCATCAAGGCCGTGCGTGATGCCGAGATCAACCTGCTCAAGAAGAAGAAGAAGGGCAAGGCCGTCGAGAACGAGTACAAGCCCGACGCGCCCAAGTCGCTCAAGGTGTATGTCGCGAGCAAGTTCCCCGAGTGGCAGGAGGATGTCATCAGCGTCGTCCGCACCCACTACAAGGATGGCGAGTTTGAGGACGTTGCGATCCGCCAGGAGCTTGGCGCCAAGGGTATCCTGAAGAACAAGAAGGTCATGCCCTTCGTCCAGGAGATCAAGAAGACCGTCAAGGACAAGGGCCCCGCCGCCTTCGACCGTGCCCTGACCTTCAACGAGATTGCGACGCTCGAGACCTGCGTGAACGATATCAAGAACCAGCTCGGCTTCCACACCGTGACAATCGCCCCCAACGAGACCTGGGAGTCGGATGAGGACAAGAAGATTGGTGAGACGGCTGTGCCTGGTGGCCCTGCCTTCAACTTTAAGAACGAGTAAAGACAAAGACGTACATATAGTTTGATTTGATTTATGTAAAGTAAACACACGCAATTCCAAAATGGTGTTTAATGCAATGAAAGAAGAAAGGGATGTGGCTATAATACAGGTTTGATAACGCGGAGTAACTGTAACCGCGTTGACCGTCCCAATGACAGAATGATATGTAAAGATTGGACGGCCAATGCAAGAGAATATCTACAACAAAAATAAAAGAAGCGAAGCAAGGAGGCAGGCAATTACTGCTGCTGCTGCTGCTGCTCGGCCTGCTTGGCGGCCTTGAGCTCCTGGAGTGCACGGTAGTTGCGGTCAATGGCCTGACGGATAAAGTCGCCGGCCGTGATGGGCTCCGTATAGCGGGTGCGGCCCTGGATCACCGCCGAGCGGTTGGCCTGGTTGAAGTAGGCGATCGAGTAGCGCGGGCCCTGGTACTCGCCAACCTTGGGTGCGCGTACGCGGTGGTAGTTGCTCTTGAACACGTCGTCCGACCAACGCATGATCATGTCACCCAAGTTGCACACAATCTCACCCTCAGCAGGCGTCACCGGCGCCCAGACGTCGCCGTGACCAAACTCGGTGATGGCCTCGCGGCCGGGGCACACCTCGAGCCCGTTCTCGCCTGGACGCTGGAAGAGCAGCGTGAGCGTGTCAAAGTCGGTGTGGGCACCCGCGCGCCAGTACTCGGGCGGGAAGCTCTGGCCAGTGATGTCGTGGTAGTGCAGGCACCGCAACGTGTTGAGGCAGTCTTGCTGGGTGACGTCGTGGTTGCGGGTGAAGAAGTCCTCCTCGAGATCGAGCGCGAGCGCGAGACATGTCATGAGCTTAAGCGAGACGCTGTGGCATTGCTGCATGAAGCGCTCGGCGCGCGTTCGGAAACCGGGGGCATCTTGCTCGGTCGGCCACAGGTCCTCGATGCCGTGGAAGCCGAGCTGCATGGATTCTTTGAGGTCTGCTACGCCTGTCGAAGGACGGATCTAAAAATAAAAAAGATGTGAGAACGAGTCAATGAACAAAGCGTCTCCTGGAAAGAAGAAGTAAAGGTACCTGAGCAAGTTTCTCCCAGCCAGCGTTGCGCGAGACATCGATGGGGTAGTGTGCCTTGATCTCGTCGGGGAGAGCGAAAAAGTCGACGCTTGCCTGGAACATGGCCCGGATATCTTCGATCGAGATACCGTGGTTGATCACTTTTTCGTGTTGATATGAGCTGCCTATCCTAGTCTTCTCTCCTTTGCCGGCCTACCGTAGAAGAAGCCTTCGTTTTTGCATGCTCGTGCCAGGTCAGAGACGATCTCGTTCCGGCGGTTGTCAAAGTCAGACAGGTCAATACAGACAAAATCACGCGCTGTCGTGGCGATCCCAGCGGATGCAGCTGCGCCTGCCGTTGCATAGTCGGTAGACATCATAGCAGTGGTACTAGCAGCCATGGTGTCAGAAATAGGGTTTGATGAAAGAAGCAACCTGTGGTGAAACGACGCCTAAAGGTCATTTTATATTTTTCCCCTTCGTGGGTGTGGCCCGTCACCTGATGATAGGTAATGGAGTGTGTGAATGGGTATACATACACACGATCATCCTACTATAAAAAATCCCCTCTTTTTAGAAAAAGATAATGATAACTCAACCGTCGCTTTCCGCACCGAAAGCACTATTGTCGGCATAATGCAGTAAAACCCTCACATGTCTGTGAATGGGTGGGGGGGGGGGAACGCGATATTTGCGTGCTGGGTGGGAACTTTAGTGTAACTAAGAGATAACAATGTGATATCAAGTTTATTACTATTGTTCTGTACAGCGTGTTTTTACATGGAGTGGCTGTGAACCATGAGAGGGTACAGCACCGAAGAGGATCATTTACAGAGGTTGCTGTTGCAGCCTGTTAGTCGTACTGCTTGCGAAAGACAGGGACGTGAACGCAAGGAAACTTTGCGTCGCGCTCGCGAATGTACCCATCCAGGCCGCGCGCGCTCATCGAGCTGTAATAGGCATCGTCGCGGAAGCGCTTGAAGGCACACCAGAAAGCGTGATCACATTCATCCTTGAGTATGCCACCGACCACTTCGGGTAAGGCCAAATTTTGCTGGTGGCCGCCGAGATGCGACGATCCAATGACGGTGTCCCTATATAAAGTATAGGTCATTATATCGCTCGATAGGCCGGACGGTATATCTCTAGTTACATCTCGAGGAGGAGTTGCTCACGACCGCTCTGATTAATATCAGGGATGGAGGTGCCCCAAACGACACGGCCCACTCCGCGGTAAAAGCTCTGTGCGGCGCACATGGGACACTAATAGAAAGATTGTAAGATCGTTTATGGTTTGTCTTATCAGCAGGGTATATTTGTCCATGCTTATCTATGATAAAGAAAAACCTTACCGGCTCTCCAGTAGTGTACAACGTCTGATGGGACCAATCCAACCCAGGATCTGTCATGTCGTTCTGGGTAGGTGACGGATACAGCTCGGTGCAGCTACAAAAGGCATATCAATTGATAAGGACCAAGTCCGACAACGACTACGGTTGATAGGGGGAGGCTATTCTTCTGCCGTGCACGCGCCATCACAGAACACAAGCCAGTGTGAGCTTACTTCCAGAAAGCCGTCGTCTCGCCTACGTGTATCATTCAATGGAAAAATTGGAAGGGTCGGTCAATCTACATGGAGGAGGACCTTCGTTGATTGATTACCATGCAGCAATTTGTTTTTGCGGTTCGAGTTGGCACCAAAACACGAAATCTCATTGGTAGTGTGATCCACAATCAAGGCACCAAAGGGGAACTGGGGGTTGTGGATCATGACATGCTCGAGGGCCAGACGCATATAACAGGTGTCGATAGCGTCGCGGTCAGTGAGGCCGTGGCATGGGTTTAGGCTGCCATCCGGGCCAGGCACGCCAGCAGAAGTGTCGGACAAGATGACAGGCAAGGCAACGGAACCCAATAGAGCGAAGAAAATTGACTTTAGCATGAAAAGAATAAAGATGAGATAAAGACAAGAGAAAGTATCGCAACAATCTTTTTGGCGCGGATGGGAAGAAAATGTTGCAGACGGATGTGAGCAATCTGGTGCTACCTTCTCTATGCAGCACAATCACAATCATTTATCAGAACTATCTTTATAAATCCCGACTTGTATGCAGTTTCAAGCAGGCGAAGGAGAGAGAGAGAGATAAGTGGTCCAGGGCTGTATAAAAAGCAGACCCACCTTGGCACCTTTTTGGCTTCTTTGCAGCCAGCCCAGCAGAAAAACTTCGATACTTCTGTCTTGGAAGCGCACACACGCATATAACCCTTTATCCAATTTTATTGCTCTTCAACACAGCAATCCTTATGCCTAACGAAACACCCTCCATCATCAGCACAACGAGCAACCAGTACAGCAGCGCAGGCAGTATGGAGAAAAAGCACCATGAAATCGAAGTCCGTACCGAGCAGGTGCAGGACATGCTTTATCCTGAGGCGACCCCGCCTGTCATTAACCCTTCGTGGCCTACACGTATCAAGCGCAAGGTGACCACCCGTGAGGGTTGGATTGGCAATTATGACTATGCTGCACTTTGGTACGCTATTGAAGCCGAAGAAGAAACTTTATCTAATGATGATGTGCGTATAGTATGCCGCGCATTCCATTTGTGCGCACACGCAAAAGTAACTCGCCTTTCTACGGTCCCAATGACAGTGTGCCCATCCTTTTGTGTATTCTGATGGGTCTCCAGCGTAAGAAAAAATAGCAGAGAATGTATTATCATGATGGCTTACAGCCATAATAGATTTTCTGGCCGTCGTGGGCGGTATCATCTCGCCTACAATTATCCTCACCGGCGCCGGCAGCAACGCGCTTAATCTCGACCAAGATACCCGCCAATACCTCATCTCAGCCTCTTTTATTGTAAGAGTAACTCTTACCTATTTTGATTCAGTTCTAAACTCTACCTTTTGCGATAGGTCTCTGGCTTGATGAGCTTTGTTCAAATTATTCGCTTCAAAATTCCCAGGACACGCTACTACATTGGCGCAGGGTACATATACTCGCATACATCGAAAACATACATGTACTCACCCTCGCAAACATCAAAGACTCCTGCAGGTTACAGGCGTCTCATTTGCCAACCTGCCTGCAGCACAAGCTGTTGTGGGTAACATGTACAAGTCCGGCTTTTGTCCTACCCAGACACTCTCGGACGGCTCGACTAGCTACCTGCCCTGTCCTGATGCCTATGGCGCTATCCTTGGCACCCAGGTAGGCTCAAACAGACAAAGCACCTTCCCCTTGGACTCACCTTTTTTGCATATCAGATGATCTGTGCGTTGCTGACGATCGCCATCAGTTTCTTGCCCCCGCGCGCGATCCGCCGCATGTTCCCTAAAATTGTCACCGGTATCGTCCTTCTCGTGATTGGCTCCTCGCTCTTGACGTCTGGCATGGAGAACTGGGCCGGAGGCACCGGTCCTTGCATGGATCGTCCCAGCTCGGGCGAGTACATGCTTTGCCCCAACACCTCGGCCCCGAACGCTCAAGTCTGGGGCGGCCCGGTCAACTTTGCGCTCGGTGCCTCTGTCTTCTTCACCATCATTCTCCTTGAGATCTTTGGCTCGGTGTTTGTCAAGAACGTCTCGGTCGTCATCGGCCTGGTGGTTGGCTGCATTATCGCTGCCTGCGTTGGCATGTTTGACCAGTCGAGTATTGACGCAGCGCCCGCTGCCACCTTCTTGTGGGTCAAAACCTTCAAGCTGAGCGTTTATGGTCCGGGTATCATTCCTTTCCTCTTTGTTTACCTCGACATGTCTATCGAGTGCCTCGGTGACCTGACGGCTGCGTGCGACGTATCAGGAATGGCTATCCAGGGCGAGGTCTTTGAACAGCGCTGTCAGGGCGGTCTACTCGCCGATGGCTTGTCTGGCATCATCTCTGGCCTGTGCACGAGCTTAGGTGTCGTCACCTTCAGTCAGAACAACGGTGTCATTGCAGTGACCCGGTGCGCTAATCGCTATGCTGGCGTCGTCACAGCCTTCCTTTTAATTATTTTTGGCATCTTTTCCAAGATTTCGGCCGCCTTCCTCGCCATTCCGTCTCCTTTGATAGGCGGTATGACTGTCTTCTTGTTTGCCTCTGTTGCAACCTCGGGTGTCCGTATTCTCGGCTACCTCGACTGGACCCGCCGAGACCGTGTTATTGTGGCTGCCTCGCTTGCGATCGCACTTGGTGTCGCGCTTGTGCCCGACTGGTTTGAGAACGTCATGCCCACGGTCACCAACGAGGCCCTTCAAGGTTTCTACGACGCCATCTCGACCGTGGTGAGCACGGGCTACATTATGGCCGGTGTCCTGTCCATTCTCCTCAACCAGATTTTGCCTTATGAGCAGGCTCCGCCCAAGGAACCCCAGCCAGCTGTCGGCGGCGCCGACCGTATCTATCGCGATGAAGAGGAAGCCGAGGCCGGCACCCTTTCCGTCAAGGAGTCTGAAAAGCCTTAGTCATTTTATTTCGTTATTGTTCACACCGCTCAATTATTTCCTTCAACTTTATCTTGTATTCTTGTATCTTTTCTTCGTTCATTTCTATTGGGATGGCAACGTATTACGTTTGCTCGCAGTTGCAGCTACTCTGCGTAACCAAACCTGTACATACGTAGACATATCTTCAGTGAACCCTTATATGTAATATATACACTTTCTATCATATTGTTATCGACTTGTATGCACCATGCATAGTTTACTGTATAAATTATCTCGATGAGGGTAAGAAAACAGGAAATCACATAAGCAGTACGTGACTCCGAGTAGTGTTTATACAAGGGATCATCGATAGAAGAAGTTATGCAAAAATAAAGCATCCCGTCGAGGTTTGCGTGTTTACTGCGGCCCACACTGAGAGTTCGAGGTCGATGGCTTTCTTGAAAGTGCTTTTATTGTGATTCATTATTATCGAGGGCGGCCTTATCTACAAGCTTCAGGCACATTGCAGTTCCTGTCGAAGAACGGATCAAGGAAATACAGTATGGGTATAAAAATAAAGATGCAACAGTCTCAATGGCAATCTACTACACCCTTACGGTCGCGTATGCGAGGAATTGCCGGTCAAAACTCATTCTGGAAGCCGGTGGACCTGTTGTGACTATTGTGTGAAATGGGCAGTGGAAGGAGTATTGTATATGTGGAGGAGGGTGTGGAATTCGTGAGGTATGTGATAAGGGCGAGGAGGATTATATCTCTTCTTTGAAAAGCGAATCCAGGTGTGAGAAATGGTTGATTTAATATCGCAAGTTATGCAGGCTATACCGTTTTCAGTGTTCTTCCTTGAGCTGTCGTGGGCGGCGGGGGAGGGCGCTGAGTATAACGACTAGGCTATATGCGTTGGGATCTGGAGGCTGGACGAGAAACGTTACCTGCCCACCTTAAACAGCCACTGGCCCACCTCAAATCCCACTGGCCCACCTTAAATGACCACTGGCCCACCTCAAATGGCCACTGGCCCACTGAAATCCCACTGGCCCACCTTGAACGGCCACTGGCCCACCTTGAACGGCCACTGGCCCACTGAAATGGCCACTTGCCCACCGAAAATGCCACTTGCCCACCTTAAACGACCACTGGCCCACCTTGAACGGCCACTGGCCCACTTCAAATGGCCACTGACCCACTGAAATCCCACTGACCCACCTTAAATGGCAGCTGGCCCACCTTAAATAGCCACTGGCCCACTAAAATCCCACTGACCCGCCCACCCTGGAAGGGCCACTTGCCGATGTTGAAGACTTACTTGACCTCAAATGAAGTAATTGGAGCAGACAGCTGGAGTTGAAGCTGATGCCTTGTCTGATGATGCGAGCGAGTGGCAGTGGGTGTGGGTCCACAAAGGTAGAGTCGGAGGGATGACGACGTCAATGCAGAAGCCATATTACTGAACGGTGTCTTTACAGCCTACGAGCAAGAAGAGGGTGAACGTGACGAATTAAATTGGCTCTGCCGATGGCTGGAAGACATCTTAGCCCGTCAAACAGCGTCCTGCGCTACCGTTGTATGAGAGCAGAAGTATGGTATGGTATTGATACCATGCCATATTAACATGATCAAAGTGAAGGTATCAACAAATTCAGATCCACGTGTGCTGGGAGATACATTGACTTTTTCTGGCCACTGGTCGAGGCCAGCCGTGTTCAGTAAACCGATGGTTCGCCGCTTCATTGTTGTGAAGTAGCTGCGTCGTGTCAGAGTCGGTAATATCGTCTTCTTCGCGTTTGCATGAGGCTGTAGTCAGGTTGTAAGGATCGTAGGGGCCATATTCAGAGGTAAGTGGCACTGATGGGTAGTCTCGATAGGTTTCAAAAAGGTGGAGGTTATGTGTTCATCGTGTACAGAAATAAAGGTAAAAGGAACCAAAAAGAAAAGAGAAACTTCAAAGGGGAGTCTGCGTCTCTTGATGTTACAAGTTTGAGCAAAATAGGCAAGAGGAATATTGCTCCTCTTGTATGTAAAGACAAAGGGTAGCGGCTTGTGTTTGCCGATGAAGCCGTCCCAACAGAGGCAAAGGATAATATAAGCTTCAGGTGATGCTCTATATTGTACCACTAAATACGGGTTGAAATGTAAACGGGTAGAATATTTTGCAGTAAAGGACCACACGAAGTGAACTTCTACATGTATCATGTTTTTCTAATAATGCAAGGTGCCATAATCCACCACATATTGCTGGTCTTGTGCCTCGAGACGTTGGAGCTCTGATGCTAACGGGTATAGTGCAGAATCTTGTAGCAAAAAAGATGTGCCAACATCAGAGACCCGCCCTGCGTACTACGACCGTCCGTGTTAACTAGCATGAGACCGGCTTCCGAGGAATGGTATATAGGTAGGGTATGGGCGCGAGTTCTTCCAGCTGTTTTGCATATGCTTCCTCCTTGGACGGGTCTCTTCCGGTGCTGCAACCCTAATATCGCAATGTAAAAAGAGCCGTATAAGTGAGAAACCATGGCACTTACAAAGACACCCAGCCATAATACAAAGCTGAGAGCCAGTTCTTTCTGATATGTATCGTTTGTCTTGAGGACGTGGTCGACGAGGTCGTAGAAGGGCGCAGCAGAATCGGATCGAAGGGCGCAAAAGCGACGGTGCTGCCAAAGAGAGGGATGGCCTGGATATCGCTGGATCAAGTCATCGAGCCACAGTCGATGAGCCTGCCAGTCCAGGGTCGGGTGGGTATCCATGACCCGCTCAAGGTGATGCAAGCCCGAGTAGTCGCTGACGTTTTTATCAGCCCAAGCGCGCATGCGATCGTATTCGGCCTCGACGCCGGTTTGCATGACTGTCTCCAGAAGCCAGTGGCGGTGATTCCAGGCAAAGTAATTGCGTGGGTAGCGCGTGGCTGACATTTCGCATAAGGCAAGTTCATGTTCGAGATTCAGGTACTGCCTACGCGAGCGGTCATGCACCCACTGCCTTTCTCGGGTAAATGATGGTGTAGCATAAGCATAAGCATCGGTTGGGCGATCCTTTTTCTACTATTGATATATGTGTTTACCTGTGATGCCATGCAATAGCGCTTTTTGTGTGTTTTGGCACCGTAAACATGAGATCAAGCAGTTGGATTTCTTTGTCGGGCTGAATAGCTCCCTTTTCCAAGAGACGTTTCCTGTAAAACGCGCATTTGAGGATAGGCGCACGGACGATGGAAAGGAGGGTCTACCTCGTGTTCATGGCTGTGTAATTGTCTGGCTTCAATATCAGCATGACTCTCGTTACGATATCGAGGTCGGGGTCGTCCAGTGAGAGGCTGCGAAAGTGGCCGTGTGCGTCACGCAAGAGTTCCTCGAGACAGGAGAAAGGAATGCCGAGATTGGTGTCAATTAGCATGAGCGGGTGGAAGACACGCGTGTCGTGCGGCAGATCGTCTAGTTGAGGAACAAAGGGCAGCAAGCCTAGCTCTGTGCTATTCCGGATGAGTATGAGCGAAGGAGTGGGTGTTGGAATCATAAAGGGAAAAGATAGCACGAGTAGTAAGAATAGTACATTGGACGAGTCGAGAGAATGGCGCGTAGGTTATGATAGACAGTCATCAATCGAAGTGAGTTTGGCAGGATGATATGAATATGAAATTGTTGTATGTGCTGTAGAAAAGAAGGGTGATTTTGAATCATTCGCTTATCCCCAATTCGGGATTTTGTACTGTGGCACTTTTTACATTTGCATACTGTATAAAATAATATGACGACGGCACGGCATGGGAAAGGTGCACCCATCGATCACACCTACTACAACTCACAGGCCGTGCTACGCTGCTTTGATTCGATATGCGAACCTCTCGAGTCCGAACTGCACAAGCACTCGCCGGGCTTCCACGTCGACTCGAAAGAACTGGCCACGTTGATTGCACAGCTGCAACAGTTCCAGCAGGATTACCTCGGCCTCGATTGCCCTGATCCACCCACGCCATGCCCCCTCAGAATACCAGCCAAGCTCTTCAAGATCATCCCCAACCAGCCGCTCACCAAAAACTCGCCTCTCTATTCCATTTGCTTGGCTGCTTCGACATTCCGCATAATCAACAACAAGGACCACTGGGACTTTGCGCCCTCCCTCAAGAACAAGAACGCCGAAATGATCCAGTTCATACGCGACTTTCTACAACGCGCCACCATTATGCCCTTGCCGCGCATTGGTTTCGCGGATAACATGCCTGACAATGCACGAAAGACATTGACCACCGTGGCTCGCAAGTTGCAAGGTGCGTCTTTTTGTATTTGTATTTTCACTCGAAAAGTTGTCTCAACGCGTCTTTCTCTCCATTTTTCTTCGTCTTTTAGTACCCACCGTAGATAACCCAAGGCACGCGACACACATCCTGTATGGCGACCTGCACGAATACGACAGCACCGAGGAAGAATGGTTCCGGACGCTTGAAAAAGACAAAAACAAGGTGCTTGTGCACTGGTGGTACTATCCCGATTCATATGACAACTGGCTCGTGCAGACAGACCAGTTTGCCGACCCTGAAGAGCCACCTGCACACCACGGACCGTGGCATATCATCGCACGCTGGCTCCAGGACAGTGCCAAGTTCAACGAGCTGATGAATGAGGAGGATTACGAGGAAGTCGAAGAGATCATGCAAATCGACGAGCCCACCCCGCCCGGTATGTCCGGCACCAACGCAACCACCACGCCCGACCCGTCCCTCTCGGATGGCCCGCCTTTGCCGCTCCTCAATCCACTCTACCAGCCGGGCGTACGCATCCGCGACTTGGAACGCGAACGTCCTCAGCTGGGCGGTCGGCAGCGGAAAAACGAGTTTGAGCCTTACAGCAACGGCGATATCACCAACATCTCTCTTTTCACCGAACCCTACATCTGCTTTCCGCCCGAAGATGTCAACATGAAGCTTGAAGATGAGCCTGACACGAATGGTAACGTCTTTTATGGTGTGGCTTTAGGATGCTTGAGACTTATCCTCCTCCTGTGTGCTTTTAGATGTCAATACGCTTGCCAAAGCAAGTCCGTACGATTATAGAGAACCTCCCAAATTCCCAGACTGGTTTGACATGGAATCCGTGCATGAGCTAGAGAAATTCGCCCTTCCTGAATTCTTTGAGAACGATATGAACGAGGCTGCAGCAGATTACAAACGGTGTCGCGATTACATGATCAACGCGTACCGGGCGCGGCCTGATTACTATCTTACCATCATTGCTTGCAAGAACGCGTTGAACGAAGACCTTGTCACTCTGACGAGGATACACAGCTTCCTTGAGCATGCTCAGCTCATCAACAGCGAGGTACGCCCGATAGACAGCATATCCATCAAAAATCACACACTTACCATGGTTTTTCTAGGTGGATCCCCGGAGAAAAATGTTTGACCCATATGTCGACTGCGACCCTGACGCCGGCGTCCAAAAAGTAGGCTCGCAGCGGGACTTTGTCAACATCGGCCACGTGGATATCCAATACCTGCGCGACCTGATTTACAGCACCACTGGGCTGGAAAAGGAAAGGAGTCAATGGAATGTACGTGTCGAGGATGACACGAATCCAGACGCACGCAAAACGTATCTCTGCAGCAGCTGCAACCGGGACTGCAGCGAGGTGCGGTATCAGAGTCTGAAGTACAAGACCGTCCAGCTGTGTGCCGACTGCTATCTCGATGGCAAGTTCACGTCCAACACCTGGAGTGGCGAATTCCTGCGCATCGAAAAGAACCCAGAGGATGACACCGAGGACGACTGGACGGATAACGAGACGCTCCGGCTCCTGGAAGGGGTCGACCAATTCGACGACGACTGGCTGGCCATCTCCGAGCACGTCGGGACGCGCTCTAAAGAGCAATGCATTACTCAGTTCCTACAGCTCCCCATCAACGACACCTTCCTGTCCGCGCGCTTGAACCAGCAGGAGCACGGCCAGGTACCGTTCGCCGACCAGGCCAACCCAGTCATGACCATGATTGCCTTCTTGTCGGGCCACATCAACCCAGGTGTGGGCTCGATTGCAGCCAAGGCAGCGCTCAAGTCCTTGGTCCAAAGCAGCAAGGACAGCAGCCGTGGCAGCGCGAGAGACGACGACGGTGGCCATGACAATGATAACAACGCGATGCAAATCGATGACGAGAGCGCGTTCACACCGGACCAGATGCGCGACGCGACACGGGCAGCGCTCACGAGCGCGGTGGAGCAGGCGCGGCAACTGGCTGCCTATGAGAACGAAGAAGTGCAACACTGGACGCGCTTAGCGGCCAAGACAGTGGTGGACAAGCTAACACTCAAAATGCAGCAGTATGCCGAGCTGGAGCAGTCCCTTGAGAGCGAGATGGCCGAGATTGAAAAGCAGAGCGTTTCATTGCAGAGTTCGATTGAAGCCTTTATGAAGCAGTACCCGCCCGCATCCTCCTCTGCGCCCACCTTTGACGCCAACGCCCCATCCGCCGGACTCCCTCCACCTCCACCCCAAGCATCTTCTTCTTCCACCCATCCTCCTCCGCCCTCCGCTACAACCCCGCACGCCTCATCATAGAATCTTGCTTTTTTTTTATTATTATTTTGCCCAGTCAGATAGTTATAATAGTATGTAAAGTCTTCGTTGGGGTTCCTGAGACTGTTACAGGCATGGCCGTTGTCTTTCCTTTCTCTTGGTGCTGGTGAGAGCTGATGAAGCACACCTTGTATATGCCAAAGTCTGCGCTTCTTGATGAATGGAAGAGGCTTTGGAAGAGCTGCACTGGCGATGGTCACTTCTTGTGCTGATAAGCATAAATTTTCTGTATTAGCAAAGCCAAGAAGGGTGTCTCACGATGGAACGAACCGCGCGATCCATCAAGGCGGCATTTTACTTAATTATTAACTAGCAATATGAACCATCCTTTTTCGCATGGATTATCTTCTAATTATCCTGATAACCTGACCCCTTCAAGCGTCAGTGTCACTCGAATAGTTTCGCTTCGCGATATTTAACTGCATATCCAAAAGGAGTCTTCGGGTGTGAGAACACTGATTGGCCCTGGAAATCTTTTGATAGTTTTAACCATACTACGTGCGGTCGGTATACGCACCTATATACCTGCATGTATATATACGAGCAACATAAAACAAAGTATTATGTGACATCACAGCCGCTTTGGAACATATTTATGATTCCACAACACGTCGTTGGACCGGCCGGGAGGTCATACAGCTTTGTTCTCTTTTTCTATAATATCATGCAACCATTTGCCGATACTCTATTTCTCACTTTTACAAGTTGACATCTGCTTCTTCCGTCGTGCATCACCGTGCATATCCACATGCATCCCACATATGATCAATGACTACAGTATTACTCAATACGAGACGAGATTCGAAAAAGATCTTGCATCTGTTTCTGGTCTGAGCCCTGCTTACCGTAGACTTTTTCTTTTTTCATCTTGGCATATAGCCTGCAAGTGGCTCGCGAACAGTGACTCTGGTCAGCGTCCCACCTGACAGCACTCCACGCTTTATGACAGACGTAAACTTCTGGTTTGATCCGGGCAGGAAATCTATTCGCATTAGCTATCACCTGCTCGTTTGCATTATTTCCTAATTCCCTCCTCTTGCATGGCGTACAGACATGCATGCGCGTTTGAAGAACGGCTGGCCCTTCATATGTTGTGCATACCTATGCATTGACATGTCTTTTTTGTGAAAGGAAAATAATAATTTATTGTATCAATTACAAACTCATATAATTATCTTGAGGAGAGGAAGTACAAGCCATGAGCAGACTGGCGTGGTCGAGCAAGAACATCTCGAGGTCCTGCCATCCACCGCCCACGCGCACGAGCACCTTGTTGCGCTTCTCGCCCGCTTTGCGGGTCCCGCGCTCGCCCGCGTACGTCATGAGCCGGCACGTGTAGAGCTTCTTGCCGCTGCCGGCGGAAGGGTGGAGCTCATTGCCAAAGTAGTAGCGGCCCGTGCTGTTGTTGGCGCTGCCGTTGCCGGCCGGCCCGCGCTGGCACTTGATCGCGATCGGGCTGTCGTTGATCACCTTGGCGACCTGGACGTCGAGCGGATCGCGCGGGTCGGGCAGGTACACTTGCTGGCCGTCGAATGCAATGATCGATGACCGGTTCTGCGGGACGAGGGTTCTTCGCTGTTGGTTAGGGGCGGGCGTCATGCAGCGCCGGCGGGCTTCTACTTGCTGCTGCATGGACTGGTGCTGCTGCTGGTGGTGTTGGGGGTGAAGGGACGGCATCGATTTTTTCTTGCGCAGCGTCGATACGCTGGTTTGCCGGAGCGAGGGCACCGGCGGCACCGGCGGGACGTCGATGCCAAAGGTGTTGGGCGTGCGCGAGAGGGCCATGGAGGAACCGGGGCGGCGTGGAATGAAACTCTGCGAGCCATGCGAGGTGGGTGTCTTGGGCCGAGGAATTAGGGACGGGGTCATGGTACGCTTGGGCTCGTAGTGGTGCATGCTGCTCTTGGGCCGCGGTGGGGGGAGGGTGGCTGCGACGGGTGTCAGGGATTTCTTGCGGTGCGGCGTCGTGGGCGTCTTGGACCGTGTATTTTCCTTGGCCTGGCCAGCATCGACACTTTGCGCGCGGCGCGTGCGCAGGAGCGTACTCTTGGTGGGCTGCATCCAGGACGCGAGATCGTCGTTGCGGTCAGCACGTGGAGTCTTCGTCCGCCTCGGCGGCCGAGTCATGGTGGTGCTGCTGTTATTGTTGCCGTGAAAGGATGACGAGTCGGATGTACTGGGTCGTAACGGCTCATAGCTACGTGCATAGGCCAACGAGCTTCCCGCGCGCTTTTGGGCCTGGGGCGTCGCGCAGCGACTTCCCGCGAGCAAGAGTCGCGATGCCTCGGGGAAGTCGCGCGAGTGCAGGTCGTCCATCAAGGCTTTGAGCTCTGTCCAGCGCTGAACCATCGCGTCGTGTCGCCGTGTAACCGCCTTGTCCCGGGCACCCCGTGTGACCATCCGCTTGCCGAGCATCGTGAGCATATTGTCCACCGAAGGTGTGTATAGCTTGTAGTGCGTCTCAAAGGTCTTTTCGATCGAACGGAATTTATCACGGTCCACGCCTGTGGGGGAGGCCTGGCGATGTGGCTGGGTCGGCGAAGGCCGTCGCAGGATGGATTTCACGGCGGGCTGGCCGTTGGTGTCCACGACCTGCTGGATGATGGCGTAGCATTGTGTGACAGTCTTGTCGAGCCCGTCAATCATCACGTCCACTTGATCGGCCACCTGGCGGAACACGGTCAGCCAGCGGTCCTCGCGCAGCTCTTCCTTGAGCTCATCGATTTCGACGCGCAACAGATCCCATCGGTCCTGCACCATCTGATGCTTGCGGGCCAACATGCCGGTCGGGTCAGCTGGCTTGGCGCTGCCCATCATGGTGTTGTAGATGCGCTGCACCTCGTTGAACAGGGGCTCGACCTTGCTATCGATTTCTGCCAGGATCTGGTCGTCCTTGGGGGCGGGAGCGGGCTCGATCGTGCTCAGCGCGGTGGCGGAGGTGGCCGTCGTGGTCGTGGTCGAGGGCGAAAAGAGACAGCTGCTGCTGGTCGTCGAGCTCACGGGCGATCCGGCCTCGTCGACTCCGGCCATGGTTGCGGTGCTCGATGGCGGTGGCTGGGGTTGCTGCTGCAGCAGGGCGGCCTGATAGCGCTTCTCCTGGAACTGGAACATGAGGGTGGAGAGGTCATCGATCTGCTGGAGCACGCAATCCATCAGGGCAACCAATTCTCTCTGCTGGCGTATCTTGGCGAGCTGCTGTTTGACGGAGGACAAGAAATGCTGCAGACCGGACCATTCCGATTGGATTTTGGTGATAGCCATCTGTGTCATGCGCTTCTTCTGTTGGACCGCACTCGAGTCGTCATACAGGAACTTGTCCTCCATGATATCCTCAATCTCGCCTAGGATGGTCATGAGCGGCTCCATGCGGCCCACCGCGAGTTCGAGGAGATGCAGGGTTTCCTGGGTATTCTGGCCGTCTTCCTTGATCTGCACCTCGAGGGTATACACCGCCACCTGCGCGGCCTCCATCCAATGGTTCATCTTGAGCATGACCTGCCGGAACCCGTCGTCGACTTCGGCCGAGGTCATGGCGTCGTGCAGGTTAAGGATGTCGTTGATCTCCTTGTCGGGCAACGTCGCCGCGTTGAGGCGGTCCAGGACCGAGTCCTCGGCGGGCAGCGACGACGTAGGTTGTTGAATCGACATGGGCGGCAACGGGCGGCTCATGGGACTAGGGCTGGGGCTCTCATTCGCCTGGTATCGGTGGTGTTGAAGCGTAAGGGCTGTCATGGTATATGTGTGTATCTTTTTACATATATATTATATATTTTCATGCATCAGGGGCGGAACTGTTCCTTTCAATTTCTGAAGGTCGCGTATTTGTATATCTTCTTTATACCTTCTTGTTGCTGTTGACGATGCGGGGAATGCGAAATGGTTATATGAACAAGGCGGAAGGGGGAATGAGAGAAAAGGGTTTGGGTATAATGACAGTATGCAATGCAAGGAAAAGAGAAGAAGCTCAAGGTGACATGAAGAAAAGAAAAGAAGAGAGAGCGAGAGAAAGGAAGAAAAAAAGGCAAATTGTTGTTCTCCAGAAAGAAAGGAGACAAAGAGAAGGGGAGACAGCCTCTGATTGGGATTGGCTCATGCATTTGCCCCTTCTGTATTTTTTTTTTCTTTTTCTCTTTTTTTTTCGCCCCTTTCTCGCACACGCTTATCGACCCCCGTTAGTCCACATGGCTGGCATTGTGCTATTCTGTACTCTGCTGTATTTTTGATGTGTAGTTTGTTGATGTCGCACACGCACACACACATCATTAAACGCCAATGTACTGAACTTTGTTTAGTGTCAGCTTTGCATCCATATTCCCTTGATATGCACTACGTACAGCGTAGACATGTACGGTCGTAGCATAACCCATTGTTTTTCCTTTTCGCTATCCCTTCTGTCGGATTCCGACATACACATACAGTATATATCCAAGTCATACAAACACAACCTGCATGCACCCTCTCTTGGAGTTTCATGTTGCTTGTTACGTCAAAAGGAGGAAGTAAGTAAAAGAACAAAAAAAGGGCTGTGTTGTGGCACCGGTGTATACAGACATACAAGCGCTCGATATGCATTATGCTTTAGTTTTCTTTTCCTTTTTACACAAGGGCTGTCAAGCGGCGTTAGGGGTTGCTATACATTTATATATACATACATATATATAGAGTGTGTACTATAGAGTATCCTATGCGTCCTTGACAAGACGGACGACCAAGTCGCCGGACGAGAGCGAGTCACCTTCCTGGATGGGCACAAGCTCGACCCGCCCAGCAACGGGGGCAGTCACGACCGTCTCCATCTTCATAGCCGAAAGGACACAGACAGGGTCCCCTGCCTTGATATGCGCGCCTTCCTTAGCCCTGACTTCAATCACGACACCCGACATGGGTGCAGGGACATCGCCTGGGTTCGATAGGTTGGCCTTTTCGCGCGTCACCTGCTCGACCGCCGCGTTCTTGTCCATGACACCGACCGCACGCGCCTCACCGTTCAGCTCAAAGTAGACGTCGCGCTTGCCCGAGCCGTCCATGGGGCCGACCGCGAGCAGCTTGATGATCAGCGTCTTGCCCTCCTCGATTTCGACGTGGAACTCTTCACCAATCTCGGGCTTGGCCAAGAAATAGCGGGTTGGGATCACCGAGAGGTCGCCGTACTGAGCGACCACGTCGCGGTACTCGGCAAAGACCTTGGGGTACAGCGCGGCCGACAGAACGTCATAGTCACGGATGGTGGAGCCGTACTTTTCGACCAGCTCGGCCTTGAGTTGGGCAAGGTCGAGCGGCGGCATGGACGCGCCGGGCCGGCCATCGATGCGCGGCCGGTCGCGGATGATGTGCGAGCGCAGCGGCTCGGGGAAGCCGCCCACGGGCTGGCCGAGGTAGCCTTGGAAGAACTCGACGACCGAGGTCGGGAAGGACAGGCTGGCGGCGCGGTCGATGACGTCTTGCGCGGTCAGGTTGTTGGACACCATGAACTGGGCAAAGTCGCCCACGACCTTGGATGATGGCGTGACCTTGACGACATCGCCGCAGAGCTGGTTGGCTTCGATGTAGGCCTGTTTGATCTGCTTCCACTGTGTGCCGAGGCCGAGCTGCTGTGCCTGGAACATGAGATTCGTGTATTGGCCACCAGGCATCTCGTGGTCGTAGACACCCGAATCGGCTGATTTGACGTTGGCCTCGAAGCAAGAGTACAGGAGTCGACATTGCTCCCAGTATGAGTTGAGCGCCTGCACATCTTCCATGCGAATGCCCGTGCCAAGATGGGTCTGCTCCAGGCCTGCGACGAGTGCGCCCATCGCTGGCTGCGACGTCATGCCTGACATGCTGTCGATCGCGACGTCGACGACGTCCGCGCCCGCAGCAGCTGCCGCCATCATCGAGGCCACACCCGTGCCCGCCGTGTCGTGGGTGTGGACGTGGATAACGAGGTCAGGGAATTTCTCGCGGATCGCACCCACGAGCGTCTTGGCCGCCTCGGGTTTGAGCAAGCCAGCCATGTCCTTGATGCCCAAGATATGAATGCCCTCGTCGACGAGTTCCTGAGTCAGCTTGAGGTAGTAGTCGAGCGTGTATTTGGTTTTCTTTGGGTTTGACACGTCGCCCGAGTAGCAGATCGCGGCCTCGACGACACCGCCCGCCTTTTTCACGGCGTCGATGCCGAGCTTCATATTCTCGACATAGTTGAGCGAGTCAAATATGCGGAAGATATCCATGCCGGCCTGGACGGCCTTGGCGCAAAAGTCGTAGACGACGTTGTCCGGGTAAGACGTGTAGCCGACCGCGTTGGCTCCGCGGAGGAGCATCTGGAACGGAATGTTTGGCACGGCCTTGCGCAGCGCAATGAGACGGTCCCAGGGATCTTCGTAGAGGAAGCGCATCGCCACGTCAAAGGTCGCGCCACCCCAGCACTCGAGTGAGAAGGCGTTCCCGAGGGCATGCGAGGTCGCGGCCGCAATGCGCAGGAGATCTATTGCACAATGCGTGGTGTTTGATCCGTGAGAAAAAAAATGCTTTCTCTAACAACACCCCTCCAGCACCATGTATGACTTACCGATGGTACGCACGCGAGTGGCCAACAAGCTCTGATGCGCATCACGCCAGGTCGTGTCCATGATTAGCACTCCGGGGTAGGCGCGCACGGCCTTGGCGAATCCGTCGGGCCCTTGTTCGAGAAGGATCTTGCGCCAGCCGTCTTCGACAGGCGCAGCGACATCGGCGGTCGAATGCTCGCTGTTGTTGCGCACGACGGGCACCTCAATCTCGTGGCGGTAGGCAGGGTCGCCCACTTGGCCCTTGATCTGCGAGCCGTTGACGACCACGTCGCCAAGGTAGCCGAGCATGCGCTGTGCGCGGTTCTGGTAGCGCACAAGGCGGAAGAGATCGGGCGTGTCGTCGATAAACGTTGTCCAGCAGTTACCATTGATGAATGTATCATGCGTGAGCAGACGCTGCAAGAAGGGAATGTTGGTCTTGACGCCGCGAATGCGGAACTCGACGAGGGCGCGCACGACCTTGCGGCGTGCGACTTCGTACGTCGACCCAGAGCAGGTACACTTGACAAGGAGTGAGTCGTAGTGCGGCGTGATGACTGCGCCGGCATATCCGGCTCCGCCGTCGAGACGGACGCCATTGCCACCCGATGAACGGTAGACCTCAATCTTGCCCGTGTCGGGCTGGAAACCCTTCTCGGGATCCTCGGTCGTGATGCGGCACTGGATGGCGTAGCCGCGCTGCCGAATGCGCTGCTGGGTCAGGCCCAGCTGCGGGAGGAGGGCGCCGGCCGCGATCTGGATCTGGGCTGCGACGATATCGATGCCAGTGATCTCCTCCGTGATGGTGTGCTCGACCTGGATACGCGGGTTGATCTCGATGAAATAGTGGCGGTTTTGCTCATCGACCAGGAACTCAGCTGTGCCTGCGTTGCGATACCCGACCGACTTGGCGAGCTTGATGGCGTCATTGAGGATTGCCTCGCGCACCGCGTTGTCGAGGTTCTTTGCAGGCGCGATCTCGACGACTTTCTGGTGGCGGCGCTGCACAGAGCAGTCGCGCTCAAAGAGATGTACGACATTACCGGCCCGGTCGGCAAGGAGCTGCACCTCAATGTGGCGCGGCTTGTCAAGGAAACGTTCGATGAAGACGGTGCCGTCGCCAAAGGCTGAGAGGGCTTCGGACTTGGCGCGCGAGAAGGCGTCCTCGAGCGAGGCCTCGTCACGTACGACACGCATACCACGGCCACCACCACCCATCGCGGCCTTGATGATGATGGGAAAGCCATGCTCCTGGATAAATGCCTTCGCCTCGCTAAACTCGCTCACGGGGCCTGGCGTGCCTGGGACAACAGGCACGTTGGATTGGATCGCTGTATGTACAAACACATGATTCAGTTATGGTTTGCTATTGCTGAAACATTCGCGGATCGGCTCATATTGTTTCAACACACACGTACCGATTTGTCTAGCCTTGGTCTTGTCTCCCAGGCTGGCAATGACGTCGGGCGAGGGTCCGATGAACGTGATGCCTGCCGCCTCGACTTTGCGTGCGAATTCGGCATTTTCGGATAAGAAGCCGTAGCCGGGATGAATCATGGCCACCCCGCGCTCCTTGGCGATCCGGACAATTTCGTCGTGCGCGAGATACGCGCCTACGGGTGTGAATTGGCCGACTTGTCCGATGCAGTATGCTTCGTCAGCCTACATAACCATATGCATATATATATATATGCGTGTGTGTCACGCTTAGATAGAGTTGCATTGACGAGAGGCCTCATGTCATTCATACCTTATAGCGATGCATGGACAGACGATCTTCATAGGAAAAGATGGCGACAGTGCGCATGGATAACTCGTGCGCGGTACGAAACACGCGAATGGCAATTTCCTGTCCGCGTCATGTATAAGTAAAATACCCATCCACAAAAAAAAAAGGCTGTCTAACTTACACCTCGGTTGACAACCATAAGCTTGCGCAGGCTGCCCATGACCTCGCTGTTACGGCGGATGGTTTCAACAGAGTGTTCACGCTGGGGCATGATGAAAAGAAGATAACAAAGGGTATCGCGTCAGGGGAAAGAGGAAAGAAAAAGGAAGAGGGAAAAAGAGAGGAAGAAGAGAAAAGAGAAACA
This sequence comes from Syncephalastrum sp. PYS2702, assembly GCA_023630325.1. Lineage (NCBI taxonomy): Eukaryota > Fungi > Mucoromycota > Mucoromycetes > Mucorales > Syncephalastraceae > Syncephalastrum > Syncephalastrum sp. PYS2702. The sequence continues at coordinate 186,912 of JAMAMT010000019.1, forward strand.
ACAAAATGAGATTGAGACACAAGATGTGATCCCTTTTTAAAAGAGGAAAGTGAGAAAAAAGAAACGCGTGGTAAATGTTGTTGAGCGCTGTCTGTCTCTACGTGTGCGGGCGGGAAGAATCCATTATTCGGCGGGATTCAATCGACATTCTAAGCTTCATGCCGAAACACAAACAATAGTGATAAGCATAGCAAGATCTTGTGATTGGCAACAAATGCAGATCTGGAAACATGCCCATACGTCCATCTCGATCCTCTTCTCTCTTTAGAAATGTATCTATCTATCTAGAAAGACGAGGCCTTTTTTCTTCTTATGCTTTAATCTTAGCGTGATTAGCATGTGCTGTTATGTGACGCGCCTCATCACCATGATGCTGAAGAACGCGCGAAAAACTTGTATGCTCTTTCTCTTTTTTATTCTAGTTCCCCTTCATGGATGGGGATCTTTATCGAAGAAGAATAAATAGGTCATCTTCTCTTTTTCTCTTTTTACTGTGAACGGTATGGCAGCCGAGAGCATTCCGCGGCTAAACAATGGACGAAGGAAAGACACCCACGGGTCACGTGCCTGAAAAGTGCAGTTGGCGACTTTGTCATGCCGCAAACTTTAAACAAAAAGGCGTTCTCACTCACTCTCTCTTTCAATTCTTTTGTTTGCGGCTTGGCCACCTTACCTTGGATAGAACCATCACTCGAGCTGATAACAATAATGTTTGAGGTAGCACCGGAAGGCCGACAGATCGATATGAAGAAGTCATGGAAAAGAAAACGCCATCTATATGTATGGGATGTATGTATGTATCCCTTTTTCTCTCGTTTTTTTTTTCTTTTTGCATTACAGTCCGACCCAGCAGAGTGGGGTTGTTCTCTGCATTACCTTGGACTTGGTTTGACACGAATGAAAAGCAAGTAAAAAGCAACATGGAGTGCCTCGTTGGGTGACACAAGTGTTACACGCAAGGGTGGAGTAATAATGTAGAAAGGACAAAAGGGAATAAAAAATGTAGTTTGTTATATGTAGGTAATTGTGCTTGTCTGCCTGCCGTGGTAAACACAGACTGGACGTGAACACACACACAGAGAGAGCGAGAAACACGAAGCGGAGGGCTGCAGGTGCCCTTGTTCTTTTGCAGGCCAGACTGGCAATGTAAAGGGCGTGAGTGTTATTATATTTATGTGTCAGAGTTCAGTATCTGGTGAGTGTGATGTGTGCTGCAAACAGTGCGGCTGAAAAGTCGAAAGGGTGCTGCTCTGTGTATACATGACTTGCAACTTCTGCTTTTCTGCTTTCCTTCCGTTCTGCTCTCTTTCTCTTCTTTCTCTTTCTCTTTCGCTCTGTTGTGTGTGTTTTGTCCCCCTTTCCCTTTTCTCCCCTTTCTCCCTTAAATCTTTTTTTTTCTCTTCTTCCTGCCTACAACACATATACACTTTTCTTGTTTCTCTCTCTCTCTTTCTTTCTTTTCTCTTTCGCTTTCTGTCCCTAATCCTCCTTCTTGTACCCTTCAGCGAAAGAGAGAAACTCGACAGAGAGCCAGCGCCTCTATTTTTATTGTTGTCCATCGCTCATTCCTCTCTCTCTCTCTTTCTGTCTCTCTGAATCAGCTCCCTGAATCCCAACTTCTATTCCAATATAGTTCAAGAGATGCAGCACGTCAACGGGGTACCCGTGTTTACAGACGATCCCACCCAGCATTACGACGGACTGGACGTGGAGCCGACGTGGTTCTCAGCCCAGGGCGGCGTGTACAAGTGTCGCGAACGCAGCACACACAAGGAGGTCGCGATAAAAAAATACCTCGTCGAAGAGACCGATCAGTACCCGGATTTGTTCGTCATGCCCAAAGAACTCGTGGAAAATGAGATTTACACAATGACGAAATGCGTACATCCCAACATTCTGAAGCTCTTGGGCGTCTACCTCCACGAGGAGTTTGTTTATCTCATCATGCCCTATTGCAGCGGCGGCTCGCTGCAACAATATGTATTTGATCACCTGCTGAATATCGGTCAACTCGTGCATATCATCAAGTCCGTAAGTAATCACCGAATCATTGTGTGTGTAAATATACATATTTATATATAAACATGTGGGTAGATTGCCTCGGGTCTCGCTGAAGTTCACCGCCATGGCTACATACATCGTGACATCAAGTGCGATAACATCTTTCTCGACGAAGCATCCAACTCCATTGTGATCGGTAATGATAATGACAATACCTTTTTTTTTTTTTTTTTTTTTTTTTTTGGTTGTATTAAAATTAAAAAAAATTGTGGTTTTACACTTTTTAGGTGATTTCGGCGTTGTCTCCATTACGCCCGCCGCCGACTCGAACGTTGAAGAGGCCGGTGTCGTTCTCTTTTGGTCACCTGAACTCGTGAATCGCAAAATTGTGCATAGTAAAGTCGACATCTGGGCCCTTGGTATTGTCATTCTGGAGATGCTGAATGGCGGCAAGGCTCCTTACGAGGACGAGCAGCTCGAAGAAGATGAGGTAAGCATGATAATGAAATACTAGACAACATGACACGCTAACGATTTTTCAAATTGAATAGATCAAAGCGCGCATTCTTGAGCAGGGCAAGCCAGAATACCCAGAAGGTTTGCCATCCCGACTGGTTGATTTGCTTGACATGTGCCTGGCCCTCGATCCTCGTGCACGCGCCTCGGCAAATGACATTCTCAAGGTAATATCCATAGAGTATGTATCTTAATTAAGATTCAAGCTGACACGATGACATTATGACACTATGACAGCACCCCTTCTTGTGTCACTACGAACCCGAGCCCTTATTCCCTATCCAAGACACAACGACCGCCTCCGTATCCGAACCCTCGGAACATCTGTCCGTCGACGAGGACGTCGATCTCCCGCGCCATCACGAGGGTGGCGAAGACACGGACATGGTCAACGCGCTCAATAAGCTGCGTGCGCTCGAGACCCTGCATGACTTTGACATTGGTTTACAAAACGAACAAGCACAAGTACATCCAGGAGACGTCGAAGATGAAGAAGCAGAGCCAGAGCCGCCCATGACCCAGTCACCAGCGGCCTCCTCGCCCTCACCCTCGCCTTCGGCTGAGAACGAGCCCACGACACCGCCGCTCGAGGCGACCCCGATCAAGAAGAAGCAGCCGGACATCCGCCGTTGCCGCCTGCCACAGCCTTCGTTCATTGTCAAGGAGCAAGAAGCGCTGTCGCTGACGGCACAAGAAAAGGTCATGAGCGTGCTGCGCAAGCGCCAAACCATCACGGACGAGCACCGCAGCCAGGGCTCGCGTCTGCCCATGCTCAAGGCCATGACGCTGCCGTCCATGAAATCAAGGAAACCTGTGTCGGCGCCTCCCTCTACGGCAAACAAAAAAGTAGTGCGCCGCGCCAAATCGGTGCGTCTGCCCAAGGAAACCGAGGAGAAACCCTCCAAGCCGGTGCGCAGTCATTCCATGTACAAAAAGTCGCTCAACGCCACGACGCCGCCGCCACAGCCTCCTGTGAAGCGCCCCGAGAGCAGCCGAGAAAAGCGCGAGTCGTCGCTGCGCAGTCCCAAGCCGCGCGTGCTCTTTGCCGCCGGTGTCGACGAGCCGAAGAAGCGGCCGTCGGCGTACCGCAAGAAGCGACTTCCGCCGGGCGAGTCACGCACTGCGCGCCTCATGATGGGTATCAGCACGACCGGCCGCGATACCAGCAAGCAGCGGCGGCCGCTGTCGCTTGTTCCTGAGACGACGCGGACGACGCCCTTGCCGCGCGCCGAAAAGAGCTCACGGCGGCAGTCGACGCCCAATACCACCACCAAGAAATCCAACGACGTCGTGCCCACCAAAAGTGCGGCCCTGAAAAGCGCCAAGGTCGTCCGTGTGCATTAACTTTCTTTTTTTTCTTCTTTTATTTGCCTGAATTTCTTTCCTCTTTATATCTGGAAGACACTTTGCTGTCCGTATGCTATTACCCCACGCCCCACGCCCCGTCCCTTTTTTTATATTCAACCCTATTATTTATACCTTCTTCTCGATACTCTCGATACACACACGTACACAAACACACACACACTCTCTCTCTCTTACCTTTCGCACGCTTTTCCTCTTTTTTATTGTTCGCAACTTCCTTACATGTTTTCAATCACACACACACACACACACAAAACTCTCACTCACTAATTTTATATCAATATATATATCTGTGCATTTGCTTACCACCAACAGGTAAAAAAAAAAAGGGTGAAATGAACACGCGGTCGTATCGTATACACACACAAAAAGAGGTTCTTGGATTCTTTTTTTTTCTGAGGGGTTTATATATAAACGATGGGATGACATGTATAGGTGGGTGTATTAACTCTAGTCGGACTTTTCGTAGTGGATGCTGATACCCTTCTCCTTGAGGTTCTTCTCGGCCTGCTTGGTAGCCCAGGTCGTCACACTACAAAGCAAAGGTTGAGTTCATAGGATTGTATTATAGAGCGCAACGTACGTGGTGTCAGGCTTGTAGTAGAGACCAATAGCAACGAGGGCGAAACCGCCGAACATGCCACCGTACCACAGGTTCTCCCAGTCTTCCTTGACGCGGGTCTATCGTTGTTATGGTCAAAACAGGGTAAGTTCTCCGTGAAAGAAAAGATGCCATCTCAGCTGGAGCAGCAATGCAGCCATGATAAAATAAGAGGAGGTCGACGCGACTCGAATAGACGACATTCAGTCGTTGCAGAAGTAATGGTCGAAAGGTGCGGTTGCTTTTGCTGAAGAGAGAGGGTGATTATTTATGACATTACCTTCTCGTTGAAGAGGTATCCGCCGGGTTCGTTCACAGGCGTGCCGCCACCGCCACCGCGGCGCAGCATCGTCGTAGGACGGGTGAGTCTGGCAGATCGTGCAAATGCTCTGGCCAACATGATGTTTATGTAGAAAAAAAGCAGAAGGCGACCCCAGCTGGATTATTATTCTTCCCAGACCAAACGGGCCAATGTGTTTTTGCAGTCACACACAGCCATGCCATGCTCTTCATTTCTGCCCATTTTATGTGCATTAAGGTTTCTCGCTTTCTTCTTTTCTGTTTTCCTGATTCTATTTCATCCGTTTTACTCTTCGTGTGCTTCTTCTTCTTCTTCTTGCTGCAGCAGGGCGTGAATGCGTCTGCCTTCGTCCTCCCAGTCTACAATGAAGAGCAAGTAAAAGAGCTGTCCGAGCGCTAGCACCGTCTTGCCCGCGCCATACGCCGCCCAAAGGCCAAAAAGTCCCAGGTCACAATAGACGCTCACCGCGTACGCGGACGGGATCGTGAGTCCGTCGTAGCACACCACCGAGAGCCAGCCCGAGATCTGTTGTCGTCCGATGCCGCGGAGTGCGCCCTGCATATAGGTCTCCACCACGCCAAGACTGAGGACGAACGCTTGCAAGGGCAGCACCCCCATGACGGTCTCTGCGATCGCCTCTTTGTCCGTGAAACCGTAGGCCAGGCGACGGCGGAACACAACAACGAGCACAGCGACGCTCAGACCCAGACCCACGACGAGACACAGGCCCTGGTAACACACCCGCCGGGCGCGCTGGGTGTAGCCCTTCCCCATGAGGTTCCCCATGCGTGCGGCTGCGGCCGAGCCCATCCCGGACGCGCTCGAGTGCACCGTTGAGAAAAACCGGATCAGGATGCCGTGCGCCGCGAGCAGCACCGGGTCTTGCATGTGGAGCGTCGACGCGAAGAGGAGGGGCAGCTCGACGACCCACATCTGGCTGCATGACGCGAGCATACCCGGCCCGGCGAACCGTTTGAGGAACGGGGACCAGCCGCGCAGGGCCTGGCACGACCAGCCCGACCAGCCTGCGCGGCAGAAGATGTGGGTGTAGAGTCCGAGCAGGAAGAGCATCGCCAAGTACGCCAGGCACGTTGCCACACAGGTGCCGATCAAGCCGTACGCGCCCGCGAGCTGGACGCTGAGATAGAGATGGATAGGAGTCACGACGCAGAGGACGGCGGGTGCGGCGTGGGTGGCCCCTTGCGCTTGCAGATACCGCTTCAGTGCTTCAAATCCCATCAGGCACATTTGCCCGAGGAGAATATACCGAAGATAAGTTTCTGTCAGGGAGTAGAAAAGTGAGATATGGGGTTGATGAGGCGAAAAGCTGCCAGTAAAGTATAAGGCCGTACCTGCGCCCTGAGCAATCGCATGTTCCTGTCCCATCCACTCCAAAAACGACGCGGCGTGCCACCAAAATAGGGATATCACCGCACCCAAGGCAAGCAGGATGGCCGACGCTCGCTGGAGGTAGATCCCGGTGACGCCCTTGTCGGATGAGCCTGTCCACGCTTGAGAGCACAATGTATCGAGGGCGGACGCGATGCCGACGGTAAAGGACTGGGATGTGATGACCACCACCATGTTGCCCACCGCAGCCGCTGCCAAGGCGTTGCCTGTCGCCTTATTACATCAATCATCAGTATCATCCACATGTCTTCGTTAATCCCCCTCTTCCCTTTCATACGTACAAGGTGGCCCAGCGCATACATGCTGATCATTTTCATGACCTGGACTAGCATTTGCGATCCGGCTATCGGGACCGTGTGGCGAACGAGCCACCAGAAATCGCTACCAGCAAGCAAGGTGTCCACGCCCTGTTCGCTTTTGATATGTATGAGGAGAGGTGTTGCTTCTTCCTCGAGGAGGTATCTTTTTCGGGTATCTTGGGACATGTATAAGATTAAATAATAATAAAAAATAATAATAAAAAAAAGCAGTACAGAGAAAGAAAGACGAAAAGGAAGAAATGACTGATGCCTGGATAGCTAGGTCGAGCGAATTAAAAGAGAAAGGGAGAAAATAGATCAGGGAGCGTTGGGAGAAGGGGAGAGAGAGAGAAAGAGTTTGGATATAGAGTTCAATGCAACCCCCGAACAATAGCACACACAGGCTCAATAGCAAATGGTTGGTTTTGATGGCGCGTCCCTGCGTTTCTCTAAAGTGTGTACGCCTCTGATCTGCTCCAGTGACCGCGGGGTGAGCTTATAGGGTACGTTCAAAGTTCGTAAAAGGGTACGCACACCGGGTCACGCGAAGACGCTCGGGCGACTGCAAAAGCTAACAGAAAGCGTATGCGCTCACCTGGTTGTTTTCATACTATTATGCATGACCCAATGTGTTACAACAGACCAATGACTCTCTTTTCCTTTTTATTATCAATGTATCATTGCGTGCTTAAATGAGAGGGGGAGGGGTATACAGAAATTTACATATCACACGCAGCAGGATCTTCGCTCCAGTCGGCCCTGTAGAGGTAGATCATGAAACCAATCACACCGCAGATTGGACCCAACGCCGTCGCTACCCAGAGGCCACCCAACGTCGCTGGCGCAGCGTACGCGACGGGCCAACTGATGCCATAAAATGCAATACCCTGAATTGCCACCGCGACCGCGATTTTGCCTGCGCTGAGCATGGCTCCCAGGAACACGGCGAGGACGAGATCGGCCAGGAGATAGGCGGCCACGAGGGGCAGGACGCGCGCCACCTCGCTGGTGAGGGCTGGGTCGGCCAAGAGTGAGGCCCACGCGCCGCAGCCGAACCACGTCACCCCGGCCAGTACGGTCCCGAGACCTAACGCGGTCCAGCAACCGACGGCGACCGCTTTCGCGAGATGTTTGGTTTGCCAGGCGGTGGCGAGGCTGAGGCCGGTGCCGACACAGCGCGCGGCAACGAGAATGGGGTGGAGGATGGCCTGGGCTTCGTAGAGGCGCGCGTCGCTGGCGGCCGCGACCGTGAGCGTCAACACGTGACGGTGCCAGAACGCAGTGGCAAACAGGGCAGCACCCGCCAGGGCGAGGGGGCGGAGCGTATACCAGGCGAGCCGGAACTCTTTTGACCAAGCGATGTGGGTGTAAGGAACGTGCATAACAAACAGAGCGGCGGTGAGCCAGGCCGTGGCGGACTCGGCGAGGGGGACGCCGGCCCAGCCGAGGTGGAATGGTCGAAAGACACAGCTACCGACGAGGAGGCAGTGGACAGGTGCGGCCGTGAGCGCCACACGGGCTGCCGTATACGCATGGCCGTGCCGTTGAAGGAAGCGCTCGACAGAAAGACTAAAGCATACATACATGATTCGAGAATGGTCCGTTAAGCCACGTTATGATTCTGTTTTCATTAGCCTATTCACTTACCAGATGCAGTAAGCGGGTAAACCTGGAAGCTTGTATCGTAGAAATGCGCCTACACGCAGTCCCTTGAGTGAGTCTATCTCTTATACACACACACACATATGTATATGTATACAGTATATATATGAGATGTGCGGGTTCATACCTGTGGCCGCGGCTACCTCAGCCTCTTGGCCCAAAACAATAAGCAGGGGTTTGGCAAACCACCAGATAGCAAGGACGGGTAAGCAAAACTGGGCTTGCAGGGCGAGCACGCGCGGCAAGCTGGGTGTGTCGTGGGTGAAGAAGGTGAAGGCGGCGCCTTGCATGAGCGTAAGTGTCATGGTGGCATAGAGTTGGGCCATGGCCGAGGCAGTGAGCGCGTCATCGGACTCCTATGGCCATGAATCACAGGGGCGTCAATTATGCACTGTCAAGTCAAGTGACTTTTTATCTCGCTTATTACCAGACGGCCCAGCGCTACAATGCCTGCGACGGATTGCAGGCCTTGGAGAGCCAACGTGGCACTGATGAGGAGCGTGTATTGAAGACAACCTGTGGGGGTAGGAGGCGCACTCTTTTTCTCGAGCAATGGGCTGCTTTCGCACGTCATGCTGGAACAACAATAAAGCTATAGACGCAGCGGGTAGAAAAGGAAGAAAGAAAGAGGAAAGGAAAAAGAGGAAATAAGGAAGGACGAGGGAGAAAAAGGGCACCAGGGGCTTTGCCATACGAACGTAGATGGGATACTTAAGGGGGGCCCACAGTACGTTATGAATAGACTTTTTCGTATTCTTCACCGGCCTTGACGATGGCCATGTATTTTATTAGAACAAAGCAAAGAAAATATAAATAGCATACAGACACATACATACATACATTTACATGGGACGATAATCCAGGGTAAGAGCGTCAACAAGGACAACAAAAATGTGCAGCACGCGAACGCTGACACACATATGCGTTATGCATGCTTGTCGATCTTTTTCTCTAGATGGTCGCGGGTCATCTGAAGTCGAGTGCGCGCCACCTCTTTGGCGTCGACTTGCAGTGCAGGTGGAGGAACAGGGTCGACGGTATCGGGGAGGGCATGGACGTCGTCGGTATACTCGGCCTGGGTAAGGTAATAAGGGAGATAGGCCGTATGAGGGGGTGCATTTCGCTCAGCGAGGGCCTGCATGGTGTCGGACTGGTGTCGCCAGGAGGTGTAATGCGTCGAGTCGGGCACAAGCGTATCACCCAGCACATGCGCGCTGTATGCGTCAGATGCCAGCAGCTGGCACACTTCGATGCCGTCGTCTGCGGCTGAGCGAAAATGCTCGTCGACGGCGGGAGGTGGCATCGATAAGAGAGGGGCAGGAGGATTCGTACTATCCTTTTTATCTTGGCTCGTTCTACTTGGGCCTGCCGTGTCGTCGTCGTCGTTTTTGTGGTCGTTTTTGTTGTCGTCGTTTAGCTGCATAACGTGCAGCTTGGCGGTTCGAAAGCTTCCGGGTGGTTGTGCAGAAGACCGCGGTACATTGTTGAGGAAATGCTCGACATGGTGTTGCCAAGGCCATGCACTGCTGCTCAGCTTTGTCATGACAGAAACGAAGGGACACAAGGGGAATGCTGTGCCATGGTTTGAGCGGGGAGAAATCCAACCGGGCCCGCATCTGTAATCTTTTATTTTCCTTATTTCTCTCTTTCTCGCTCTCCGTCGCTCTCTCTCTGATTTTTCTATTATACGTATGCCGTCGATTGCCATACAGACAGCCAATGGCGAAGTCGATTCACAGACGGTGGTTCGTGAACGTACACGGCATCTCAACACGATTGACGGGTGCCCCATCTGCTGTGAGCGACCCGGCTTTCCGCTGGTGCCACCCCTCAACTTTGCCATGGTCGCGCCGGGTGTCTACCGCTCGGGCCACCCCAACAAGCAAAACTTTTCCTTTCTGCGCAAGCTAGGACTCAAGACGATCATGTGCGTCACAAAAGAGAAATATACTAGACGTCCTTTTGTTGTTCTGGTTCTCTGTTCGAAGACTGACCGATTCACGGCATAGGTACTTTGCCAAGGAAGACTATCCACCCGAGATGAAGCACTTTGTGGAGCACGAAGGCATCGAAATCCTGCATTATCGGATGGAAGGAAACAAGGAACCCTTTGTCGAAGTCAACCCGGACGACATCTCCCATGCGCTCGTCAAACTGCTCGACGAACGGAGCCATCCAGTCCTGATCCACTGCCTCAAAGGCAAACACCGTATTGGATGCTTGGTCGGCTGTCTGCGTAAGATCCAGCGCTGGTCCATGACCTCCATCTTTGATGAATACCGCAAGTTTGCAGACACCAAGGTCTTGGCCGATCAAGAGGTAATGCAAGACACGTTATCTCCCGTTTGTATGACTCATCTATCGTAGTTCATTGAGACCTTTAATCACGACAAGGTGCCGTACGACCGACAGAATCAACCCGAATGGCTTTATTAGGCATAAATATACAGAGGATGGAAGGAGGGTTAGACGCGCTCGTTGGGCTTTTGCTCTTCGAAGGAGGAGCGGAAATGCGGTTTATGCGGCATGGCCGATTCTAGCTCTTCGGGAGGAGGCGATGCGCGGCGCCGTCGATACACCACCGTGGAGACAAACAGCAATGCCGCACCCCCGATCTACATAACATCACATACATCACGTTACATACACAGTTGGCTTCAAATATACCCCCCGTCACTCCACGTCATGAAGCAATAAAGATACGATGACTTACCACTACCACACCGCCGCTGATCACACCAGCGAGGATGCCTGCCCCGACATGGGAAGGCTCGCTTTCAGTTGTTCCCTTGGTGATGGCCGAACTGAGCGTGATGCTCGAGGCAGTGGCTGTCTGGGTCGGATGGGTGTCGTTCGTCGGGTGGAGCGTCGTATTTGTCGCGAGCGAGTCGTTGGTCAAGTGCAGAGTGCTGTTGAAGGCGGCTGTGGTGGCATTCCCGGCGAGCCATGCTGCGTCTGGGGTGTACGTCGTCACCCACGACCCGGTGCGCAGGTCGAGGAGATTAACGTCGCTCGTGGCCAGCACGTCCGTCAAACCAAAGCACACGAGCAGGCTCTCGGGCCCCACAAGCCGAGCTAGCATAAGTTCATGGGTGAGAAACCATAGGTTGCATAAGCAACGCGTTCTTTATATATATGTATATATATGATTTACCATAGTGGTATTTCCGCGGCGAAGGCGGCAGGCCGGTGATGGTTGGCGCAGACCAGCGCATTGTTGAGAGTTCAAGTACAAACACGTCGTTCAGCAGGTTCGACTCACCGTCGTCGACGGTTCCGCCTCCAAATACAATGATCGCCGCGCCATCCGCACCTAGTGAAAAGAAGAGGAAAGAACCGATCAGGATGAGGAAGAAGAGAGAGAGAATGCCTTGTCACTTTTTTTCTTTTTTTTCTTTCAAGACATACTCAGAGTCGCAGAATGACCGCCTCGCGGTGCAGGTATGTTGCCTGTCGCAGTGACGTTCTGCCACTGGCTGGAGGCCGCGTCAAACTTGAGGAGCGAGCTCATCGAGACCGGGTTCAGGGTCTGCTGGCCGGTTGGGTCGGTCACATTACGCGAGTACATCAAGCCGCCAATGATATAAATATTGCCGTCCGCCGCCAGCGTCGCGGTGTGATCGATCCGGGCTGGCGGTGCATTTGGGATATCTGGATAGCTGTATGTCCATGTCTAAAAGCAACCAAGGATAGAGTTGAGAAACACACGCATTTAGGAGTTGAGTATAGATTTACACTGGTATCAATGACGGCCCACCGGTTGTCAAACGCAGTTCGCACGATTTGGCCGGGAACGGGCGTAGTGGTGGTATCACTACTGCTTAGGAGGAGTCAGCTCTCTACTGTATTGTTCTTTTCTTCTTTCAAAGGCCTTTTGTTTTTGCCTGACTGGCTTGCCGAGTCTCACCTCTGACCGCCCCAGATCCAGATCCTGCCTTGGTTATCAGACGTGGCGGTGTGTTGGATCCTTTTTTTTTTTTTTTTTTTAATATTTATTTCATTGTATCCAGTCAGTCAAAATAAGGACAGCCGAGAATGAGGATACTTCTTCCTTTAGCTTACCGCTGACTTGGCTGAGGCCCCCGCATGGACGGAACAGACCAGCTGTTGGACTCGATGGCATAGACCATGGTCTGGTACGGCGACTGGCCGCCGTGGATCACCATGCTTCTCTGGTCCGGCAGCTCCACCGCGGCAAAATAGGCGCTGCCGATCCGCCCTGCTGGATCCCACCTAGCCATGTTGGACCGGTCGAGGGTATGCCAGGCCGGTTCGCTCGTCGCCCAGTCTACGCCTAGATCCAGCGCATACATGGCTGTGCTGTCGTCTCGGCTGGGGTCGTCGGTCGTAGCCCCACTGTAGCAGTACAGTTGGCTGCCCACGAGTACACAGTCTAAGTGGATACATTGAATATGGATATTCATTTATAGTGAACACGGGGCCTGGGAGAGTTAGAGCAAGGCGTTGGCTTTACCGTTTGCCCACCGGGGACTGGGTGGCTGCGCCCGTGTGAGTCCAACGAACAAGACAATGAGCCAAAGAAGGGGCCGCATTGAGGATGGAAAAAGAAAGCAACGCATGGAGGGTCCATCGTGTTCATGACGATGCCATGTTTAACGAACACCAAAAAAAAAAAAAAAAAGGGCTGTCGAGATTGATATCTACACATAAAGCCGAACATGGAGCCTTAAGCGCATAGACTTGATATGGACAGTGAGTAATGTAAAATGAAAACCCTGCTTTGCGTGCTCTGTGTGTGTGTTTGTGTGGCGCTCCTTACATGGGACATTCTCTCGCCTTCCTTTGTCTTTCGACTGGTGTTGGATGACGGATGTGTTGCCGTGCCCGACGCACAGGCAATGTCCGAAGACGTATTTTGGTAACCTTGAACTTTAAAATCGAGGCATGCTCTCGCTCTTCCATGTCTTGCGATATGCAACCTACATGGTCAAAAGAAAGGCCACATGTCATGGCTGCGTCAGTCGTCCATGCGATGATCCTCTCTCGCTCTCTATCTCTCATACTATGCTTACTGTTCTCCTGTCTTACTTCGGCCCCGTTTAAAATGACGCTACCAGTCAAGATCGACTACTAGACAATACTTTATTATGATCGACCCTCATACATATAAAGCGGGTGCGTATTAAACAAGAGTGTTTGCGTGTGAAAAAATATAAAAAAATGTGTGTATACGTACGTGCGTGTGTGTGTGTGTGTGTGTGCGGCCTGTGTGTGTATGCGTGTGGAATGGAATAGTAGAAGAGGATATGGAAGGACAATGTGCCAGAGAGCGGGGGGCGGGGAGTGGATGGATATGGGGTGCGAAAAGTGAACCGAGAACCTGAGGTAAGTAAACAATATAAACCTTCTAATGGGTGATGTCTTCTATAAAAGCAATGCCAGCATTATCAATGCCAACGTCGAGTAGCTGGCCATTCGCGTCGCGCTTCGCTCGGGCGCTAAACGAGAGATCGTGGACCTGGAAGGGGAAACCGAGGTCCTGGGTGCTCTCGAGTCTAATATAGCGGAAGCCCGTCTCTTGGAGTGAGAACTGGCACTCGAGGAGCGGTGTATGTGAGTCATCTGTCGCGGCATCGCAATTCATGGTGTATCCCGGCTGGGCGTCCACCTAATACAAAACATGTGAGTTTTCTATGGACGAGATCGCGGCCCGACTTACCCAGGTTGTGCCGTCATATGATATTTGCAGGTTGAGAGCCTTGCGGTAATAGTAGGGGTGTCGGACTAGGAAGCGATAGTTAAGGCTGATCCGGATGGGGAGCAGGAGGTCAAAACCGATGAAATCGCCCTTTTTGATATCTGCATAAAAAAATAGGTGCGTGTCCTTGTGTGAGAAGCCAAGACGCTTTACCACAGAACCCATTGAACTTACTCTCAGCTGACCTCCACACCGTATCATCGTCTTGATCGACCGCATTCGCATAGGGGTTCTTGAGATACCGTTCTTCTGAGAAGAAGTAGTCTTCGTGCAATTTTTCGGACGTCTCGATGTCGATGCTTGGGCTGTAGCGGAACAGTCTGAGATCGGGAAACGTATCGACGTTGGTCAAAAAGAGACACCGGTCATTTTCACAAGATGCCCTAGTGTAAGAAATGAGTACCGACGGATGGAACGTGATGACGTTTTGCGTCATTACTTTGCGTGACGCTCTTCCACGGTGGGATGCGCTTGCTCTTTCGGAACCAGGCCGGTGTTTCGCTTCAGGTGTTGATACAGCGAGATGGCTGCGCCATGCTAAGATATGAGTGAGTATTTGCATTTTTCATAACTAGAAACACAGTACCAAGTGCTGCCGCTCCAGCACGCTCATGTTTGGGTTCCTTTGATCCCGAAACGGATCGAGCTGAAATGCGACTTCCGTCTCTTCTGCTTCCTTGAACGAGTCCGGATAGCCTTCGAGCTGGTAGGGAACTTGATTCATGTACAAGGCAAAGTAGGCATCGCTGTAGGTGACGTCGATCGGATCCAGCTCCATGAGTTGGATGAATTTGTTGGCATTCTCCTTGGAGACGAAGGCACCGTATTCCATCTGAGCATGGCAAGTGTGCATATTGACATCTATGGAGGAGAAAAGAAATGAACATACAACTTCTTGAAGTCTCAGAGGACATACCGTCATTAAAGAAGCACCACTTCCATCGGGTTTGAGAAAGTGCAAAAGGGTCTCTGGACTCGATGTGCAAGAGGTGAGGAGAGCGTAAAAAGTTGGCGTAGAGGCTGCGAAGATGGCGTGAGCCTGCGACGTCTTGGAAATAGCAGTAATCTGTGGTTGCAAGGGAGCATGCCAAATAACGACCGGCGTTATGCATATGACTAGGGGAATTGTAGACCTGCATCTTGTTGGCCGCGCACCCAGGGGCGTAGATCACCTGAATGCACTGTTATGCCCACTGTTCACCTTTCCCTTTCCTTTCCTTTACTTTACTTACGTCTTGAGTGACATTGACCAAGGGGTTGTTGTTCCAGACCAAGACAGCCCCAAAGATGTTGTACGCGCAGAGCTGCTCCAGGATAGGCGAAAGCGTCTTGTTGGCCTCGTTGGCGATCTGCCAGCGATCCTTGGGATCAAAGATGAGGACGGCCGTGGTCTGGCCCTGGCCCTGGTCCGGGTAGAGATGGTCGAGGAGATCGACCTCATCGAGCCAACCGTAGTGGTCGTGGTGCCAGTCCTGGTACTTTTTGCCGCTAAAGAAGCCGACATGCACCAAGAGGAAGACGCCGCCCAGAAAGACGGCCACCATGAGGGCGACCATCTCGAGCGGGGATGCGACCCGGTAGCGTTGGGTGAGCCGTGCTCTAAGTTTGGAGAGGTATTGGCGGGTCTTGCTTTCCTGCCAGAGGCGCTGGAGGTGCGGGGGAATCCGATGCTGAAACGGGTCTGAGCTGATGTTGATGTGGATCCCGCGCAGAGGCACACCGCCCATGCCGCTCGTCCGTCGCGACGATTTTCCTTTGGCCTGTGAAGACGGGCGCATCAACGTGTACTGTTATTTTATATAATGGTATATTATATTATGATGTTTTGTAGTGTGCGTGTGCGTGTAAAAGAGCGTGAAATGAACGGTTGAACGAATGCAAAACTTGAGTCTCAGCTGATTGACAAGAGTCAAGTCCCCTGGTTCCCCACGAACTCTAACTCTGCATACAGATACGTACACACACATGGACTGTATATATCTCATACTCAGTACAGACACGCTCTCTCCCTCCATGCATCATTTGACCTATAATTATTATTACAGCACCTGAGTAAGATCAACCATTGTTAGAGCTCGCGCGGCAGCCCACATGAGGGTAAATGATGGCCCTGGGAACGGATTTATAGATTTTCACGAAAATTTGCTGTCAATCAGAATAATATGGCCATCTTTCTTCAATAGGGCCATGTCCGCATGGGGTGCTCGGAATGGGACGCAAGAATAAGTGATTCATCATGTTGCAGCAATCGTGTAATAACTTGCTATTGCCAGATTTGAACTAGCGGTCTGCTGAATGCAAACCTGCCGTTTAATTCTAAGACAATCATTGTTCAATGCTAATTTTAAAGTAAAAACATCCAACTCTTTTTCACGCACAGACACACTCAGGCACAAGGGCACAAATAATGCATTATTTACTACCCTGACTTCCTTGAGAACCAAGCGATATACTATACTTATCTTCTAAGGACCCCGCGCCGCATCGCAAGAGCCCATGATGCATTGGCTCTTTATATATATAGATATATATGACAGCTGTCAATTGCTGTGTTCTCTTTTAAGAGGCAAATTCTGTCTGCAAATAAACCTTTGATTGCTGAAATTGTACAACTCCATGTCAACATTGTCAAACGACATTCCCGACCTGGACCCACACATGCTTGCCAGTAATTGCGTTTTTGTATGTCTTCGTACCTCTTCGTGTTTTCCTTTTTTACAAAGTGATACTCGCACAGCTTTTTCATGGATACTTCTTTGCCCTTCATGAAAAACACACCCACCCCTCTGCACCAGCTCCATACCAGGTAGACTTTCCAGAGAACGGTGGAACAAGCGCGAATCATGCTACGTTTAGCTATGTGAAATAAAGTACGAAACTGCTCGGTACTTCTACTGCCAATGTGGGCTGCTACATATACGGGATATAGCGTATATGTAACCTACTCCTCAATCTTTTTTATGTACGAAGAAATAACTAGGGAAGAATTCATATATGTATGCATAGAGAATACCTGTTTACCATTCGCGTGCAATTATTATTTCACGGCATTAACTTTGCACTACATCCATCAGACTATTTATTTTGTAGCCAGACATATGGCTTTATACCTATAGCTGTTTTCATACCCGCATACGGTCACAGCAAAATACAGCCATCCATTACATTAAGGAAACTCTTGTCTGGTGTGCAAGTACTTGTCAGTAAATGATTAAAATGTACTATATACAGCTAAACACAGCTTCGTTTTACCAGGCATATAGTTATACAAATCTTCTAAGAAATTGGTACTCCATCGCAGAGAGGAACGAGCTATCATGCAACAATTCATAAATATAGGTTAAGCAAGTTCGCACCACAGTCTGTCCCTGATCTAGTAGATCTCAATATGCATCGACCCTTCAAGTAAACAGATAATCCTATACCAAAACGGCTACGTCTCTATTCGGGGCGCACTAATAAATGTTCATTCGCATTTCTTTGCTATACATCTTCAGTGTTTACATAATGATGTCTTCCTTATGTAACTTACATACATTATTGATAATAGCTTCTACATGTTCACAGACGATATAAAAAGCCTATGGAGTCATATATCGGAATTACAGCAAGGTATCCATCAGTTTTCGGCGCAGATCCTCCGCTTTATCTCTTAACCATATCTTTACGGAAGAGGTGCCAGCAAAAAGGGAGCGTGTTGTCTGCCTGTCAATGATTGCGCAGGTCTAGCTTTTAAAAGCAAGCAAGTTTCATGACTGATAGGTAAGAATAGCTCATTCCTTTCATGAATTCCAAACAGTCTTATATATCGCTATCATGTATGAACAATTCATACCTACATTTTCAGAGGCAATACACACCCCTAAGAGCTGTATGCATATGGTTTTCTCGCCTATTTTTCCTATTGATTTTCGGAGTAAAAGTCTTTACTCTTTTCTTTAATATAGAGTAAAGAGTAAAGAGTGAAGAGTGAAGAGAAGTGAAGTGAGTAGCACTGGTGGGTTGGGAACGAGATACCGAGCTCCTAGTCACTTGACTTTGCGTGTGGTGAACCACCGCGGCGGTAGCAAACATGCTGGGGTGCGCTTTCCAGTGTGAATTCTTCCGGGGAGATTATTATCTTTACGATGTAAAATACCAATGTAAAATTGAGTGCTAATTTGCTTCCTCAGAGATGTAATACTGTACTCAAAACTTTCCATCGCATTAATCTTGGACCAACTGTTTAGGTCTCCATCTATGCGACTATGGCTATGCAAAGAGAAAGACGTATGTGGGACGACAGCCACGCGAGTTTATCTATTGTTTTACAGCATATTACGATCAACTTACGAAGGTAATGGATAGCTGTTGAAAGATGACTTCAGAAGTGTATGACACCGTGAAACATGATCAAATGCTTATAAGCAAGCCTCAACGAGGGAGCTACGCTCTCGCAAGTCTGTCACTTTATTAGTTTTCAGCAATACTTTGTGTCTTTCTTCTTTTTCTTTTCCTAAAAAAACCTGGAGTTTACCCATGGGGCTGAGGGTAACAGCCTAGCGGTAGGAAATGCGCCACTGGAGGAAAGGAGGAAGCAAAATGGTAAATAAACTATGTGTTGGTGGAATCACACCTTTCTCCAGACTTTACTCTTCTTTGTTTTTAATGGTGGAAAGATGGTGAAGCGAAACAAAAAAAGCAGGAAAATGCACGCGACAAGTACCATAAAAAAGTTCGCCAAACGTCGCCCCCACAAGCCTGAGGAGCAGCAGAACAAGTCGCAACACCAGACTATACAAGACTCTGAAGCCGAGCGGCCCCAACAGCTCAGTAACAAGGAGTGCAATCCTCTTGCGTCCACAGAGCTCCAGGGAGAGGAGAACAACCTGGTCCGCAGAATGTCCAGGGCTGAACTTTTAAATGAAGCTCTCGATCTATTTAGTTCTCACAGGTCGAAACCGGATGATAGAGGTGGGATGGTGACATATACTCATATAAGCTGGATAAATGGGAGGCTCCTATCACTAACGTGCTCTGGTTTACCTGTAGAATTTATGGATCTGCAACACATCTGGGAGGCGTTTCAAAAACAATCCAGACCACACTATCCACACTTTAAGAAGAAAGCCAGAATGCGCAAGAATGGTACAGTCCGCGTGGAAGGGATTATGAAAGCTGTGAAAGACAAATGCGTTGTTTGCGACAGTGCAACCATGACACGGAAAGATGTACGTACTTAACTTGCTTGTTACCAAACAAAGTTTCCCTATATGTATCTGACGTCTGTCATTGTATCAGGAATCCAGCGAGCAGTCCCAAGACAAAGCAGCTAAAAAGTCTGCGCGTACGAAAAAAAACTCTGAACGTGCTGCAAACAAATTGCGCAAAGAGCTGGATAGTAAGTGCAGCTTCATATGCATTCAATCTATGTACATTAAAATGAGTATCAGTACTCACATGCAGGCATATTCCTGCACAGAAATTTTGGCAGACCTCCGACCAGACGAGGTCAAATACAAGAGCCGTCGCAAGATGTTGACTCGCAACCTTCGCGCATTTTTCCACAAAAATGAGGCCATTCTTCCAGAAGCGATACCACCAGACTACACACAGCGTATTCAGCTTGCCAGGGACACGATTCAGAAAATTCGGACGGGCCAAAAAACAGTGATCTGCGAAAAGATCTGGGAGAATATTCAAGCGCTGCGTTTTTACAAATACACATCGGGATGGAACGGCAAGCAGCTTGAGGATCTGGCTCGGGTCTCGCGTAAGCTCAGAGAGAGTATAAGCAAATTATTCTGCGGCCACTAATACATTCTTCCTGTCGTTACAGATCAGAGCATTTATGCGCTGAAAACAATGCGGCGTGGTGGGAAAAGGTTACTCTGTTTTGTTGAAGGACGAGAAGACCTCATAAAAGAGATGATACTTCCTGAAGACGGTGGTTATCCTTGGGGTGATCAGCTTCTTTATTATCCCGAGGTGTTCTACTACAAGTCTCTAGCCAAGGTATGTATGCATTATCACTAAAATTTGCAAAAAAAAAAAAAAAAAAAAAAATTACAAAACTTATTAGAACTGTTGCTCTAGATCACGGCAGATGCTTACGAGACAATTGTGAGAATTGTTGTTGAGTTCATCCCCTTATACAACAGCCAAATGCATGTGCTTACTCGAAAAGCGGTCCCCAAGCCACTAAAGCGATGTGACCAGCGAACTTTAGCGAAAGGAAAACAAAGAGCGGGGAGACATCAGATTAGCGTATGAACATCGCCCAAAAACACAGCGATTTTCTGTGTAAGAAAATATACGAGCGATACGTAGTTCTATTGTCGCTAGAATTTTTTATCTATATTGTGCAAACAGCAGACAAGGGTTGCATCGCACACGGCGGGATTATTTTAGAAGTGGATTTGTTATTTGGCCCGTGATACTTCTCGTGCGCTATCTAAAAGGCCACCTAGACATTAAATATACACGTAGTTTTGTTTAATAAGTCGTGATACAAGAACCCAAGCGAAATATACGCATCGCTATCTTACACATATTCCCTTGTACTTTAGATGGTGTTATAGACGTATTAAATTTAGAAGGTTATATATTACTTGAAGATATTACGTACATGTGCAATTATGTATAAAAGGAAAACACTTTTTCTACAATTACAAAGCGTACCGAAACTTGGGATGCTTATCGCAAAGTGTCTCAATCTCATTTTCAAGCCCCGTAAAATCACAAGAGCTGGAAACTCCATGTTCGCTGTCACGGCGATCATTTTCGCGCTTCAACAGAAAGCGCAGAACAGCGGCCGAAATACCAGCCAAAGCCATAAACACCAGACAGACAACATGACCGGTAATATACCGCGGAGAGTCATTTGACTTGTAGATCTATTGTGGACTATGATCAGTGACTTAAGCTTTGTATGTTTCTGTATTCTTACCTGAGTACCCACCATGCCGAAGCACTACATACACATTCATCAAAAAAGCATATGAGTTAAGCAAAATACACGTATAAGTCACCCTATTCTTACCTGAGCTATCATACTCGTCATGGCGATAGCCACAGCGCGTTTGGTATGACCGAGGTTATTGTTGGAGACCCAAGAAAGGGTAAGTGGAATAATGGGATAGATTCCACACGCGACGAGGATAGCACCTGTGTACCGCAATCCCACGTTCAGACTCGCTAACAAGAAGATGTAACCTAGGACACCGATTGCTGAAACTGCCATGATGTGATAACCACGTTGGAGGGTTCTGTCCGAATTCCAGGAAACAAACTATGATGCGAAGTATGCATCAGATGGGAAGATGCAGAGCAGACGGTTTTCACTTACAAAGACCAGAATACATGCTGCCACATAGGGAGGAATGGTGAGCAGCTGGGCGTTCAACGAGCTAAAATTCATGTCCTTGATGATAGTAGGCAAAAACACGGCGTAACTTGCCAGCGCAATGTTGAGGCCCACGTAGATAAGCACTGGATGTATATTTGATTAAGTTCCGCTTTCCATATTCTTCCTCTCTAAATATACCTGAAAGCCAGTTCTTGATATCCAGCAAAGCAGCGAAAAACTGATCTTTGTTGAAAGATTGGCCGTCTGTGTTACCATCACGTTGAGTGCGTCGTACAGCAAGCTCCTTCTCGGCAGGCGTCAACCATCGGCCTGCTGTCGTGGGACTGAGAAATGCAGAGGGTCATTTAAAACGCCAGTCCTACTTCTTTTTCACCCAGTAACTTACAGATTAGGAAGCACGAAGAAGCTCAAAAGACCTAGACCAATTGTGGGAGCAGCTTCACAAATGAAAAGCCATCTAATATGGCAGTGAGCAATCAGATAGGTCTTAATTCGCTCCAGTTACCTCCAGCCGGCTAAGCCGTGCGCGCCGCTCAAGTCCTTCAATACGCCATACGCAATGGCACCCGAGAAAGCGCCTGCGATAGTAGACGCACCAAAATAGAGCGCCACACGCAGCGCTAGCTCTTCACGCTGATACCAAAAGGACAAGAACAAGGGTGTAGACGGACCTACGCCCGTTTCAAAAGCGCCGAGGAAGAATCGGCAGGCGATCAGACCTGAGGCATTGTGTGTTGCTGACTGACTTATATCGGACACTGCACGCGTTAGAAATCTTGTTCATCCCGCACAGTCTTTTCTCTACATACCAGATGGAGCAGATACCCCAGAGTACCATCGTGCCTGAGATCCACCTTGACGGCAGCATACTGCATCAAGTGAAGTAATGCACATGTGAGAAATTACAGATAGCATACAGCTTTATTTACGTACCGTTTGACCATGAGGTTCGAAGGAATATGGAAAATGACATAGCCTTACCGTGCGAACGAGCTTATAAATTCTCCGGTTCCCACTCTTTCATTGGATTTTCATTTTTACCTGCAAAGAAGATGGAAAGTGCGGTATAATAGTCATTTCCCTGAAGATTGAGATCTTGCTCAAGAGTGCCGAGCCGTGCGTTGCCAATGTTATTGCGGTCCAGACTCAGGAACAGGTACAGCAACGAAACCCAAGGAATTATCCTATGTAGGACGTCCTTTTGTGAGCCAGACACATAACAATAACATCCGTATCATCGTGGACAGAATTTTGATTTCTTACCGAAGGTCGATCTTGCGCAGCAGTTTCCGCTCAAGTATCCGTTCCTGCGCCTCATCCTTACTATAGCTCTCGGTGTCGAAGGGCTCTGTTTTGTTGTGTTTCTCATCCTGCGCAGACGTGGTTGTATGGATATCAGATCCATGAGGTATCTCGACCTCAGAATGTTTTTCGTTGGTGACTTCGACGAGGTCCTCGATACTAGGCAGGCTGGACGTGTCTTTCTCGTTGATTTCCGCCATGATGATAACGGGAAGAAAGAAAAAGGTGAAAAAGTGGATAAATAAATACGAAAGGGGCAAAATACTTGTTTTGTATAGATCGGCGTTGCCTTTAAAAAAGTGAGAACAAAAAAAATGGCGGGGGAGACACAAGCATGCGTTAAAGATGCCGTGCAACCGGAGATGGCGGTTTGTGTCCACCACTGATCTGCCACCTTTTTCCCTGGTCGACTCATCCTGCACGCTGCTGTTCAAGTCCCGATTCATCAATTTTTGAAATGAATTTCATTGTGCTGTTCTGTTTGTCGTACCAAATCCCATTATCCTTTTCTTCTACGGCACTACTGTATACATACACATGTACAATGACTTGTATTGCACGAAGCCCGTCATACTGTAAGTCATATGTATCACATATGCAATTAAGCATCAGCGAAATGATACTATTTACGCGAGCTTACGCATGCTCGTAGCTCGCTAAACCGGTTTGGCAGATCGGCGAACAGCAGGAGCACAACGAAACGCCGACCCTGCATCGACATGAACTTTCGGCGCCACGCGGCTCATACTGGCATGGTGTCAAGATGACAAGGGCGCACTCAAAGCAGTTCTATTGGTCAACTCACCTTTTCTTTTTACCTCCTCCCGTAAGCCATGCTTTGACTGACCTAGGTAATGCCACGATATACAACCTCGGGATGATTTGTTGCCGATGTCAATACTATTGCAGCGGACTGTGATTTGTTAAAAAAATATGACAGGCTGCATGTGATCCATTCGCCGCGAATGATGTGGCAAATGTGACCCTCTTTCTACATTGTCCCGGTTGGATGCGAACGGTCATCATCTGTAGGAAGGTAGTGAGTGAATATGGATCATATCAAGTAACATGAAGTACAACCACACATTACTTGGCTGAGCGATGGGCAGCAGGCGCGACGTGGGAGATTATCATTCTGTCGGATGCCCAAATAAGAAACCAGCAGCGCTCCCGAGTCGAATGGAGTGTGACGACAGATTTAGATAATGATAGTGAAGGCAGCTTGGTTGGGTGGGAGTAATGCAGTGTTATCTTGTCTCGTTATATCACTGACGAGCGTGATCTCACGTCAAGCATGCACGTACAGCGGTCGTGCTACAATAAAGACCCGATTATTGGGAAATGTAACAATGTTTCGCATTACTGATTATGGAGCATCCATAGAACACTTTATAAACACTAGAAGAGTGTCATTTGAAAAATAAATGCTAGCCTAAATGTTCGAAAAAAGAGCTGTAAAAGGGACATCCCATTCTCGGGTGGATGTTATCTCCTGAGGCGACTCTGCAGCGCTAGTGCCAAGAACTTTCCTCTACGGTTTGGCATTATCCAATGCAGCCTGTAATTCTTACTCTGTGTCCACAAGGCCGCCACTAATGCTCTAAAGCCCTACAACCCAATGAAGGCACGCGCTGCGGCCGAAAAAGGCTGGAGTACGAGTGACGTATACAATTGGAAAGCAGCAGTACGCCGATCCTGCGGCACCACCATCTGTTCTTTATGATATATTTCAGGAAATGATTTCCATGGCGTTCGGGGATGGATGCGACAGGATGTCAAAGGGTCTGTGTTTCTTTGTGTGTACACGCACTATGTTACAGCAGTAGAAGGAAAGGGAGAGTTGAACGAGTACTATACTAAATTGTAGGCGGGTATAAAAAACACGTATCATAGTGAGAGCTGATCAAAGTGTTCGAGAATTACGTCAACGATCCTTATTTTCAGGTTCATTTCTGCCAGGTCCGCATTATCGTCTTGATTGCGCAGAAGGGTGGGGCCAAAAACGAGGGCTAAATTTTTCCGGTTCATCAAGTTGCAGTCTTGGTGTTGTTGCACTCTACCCATCCATAACAAGAAAAAATGAATGAGTCTCGGCCAAAATCATTCTTTTCTCTGTCGATACTTGCCTATTGAGGTGTTTCATGAGGTAACTCAGCACGACAAAGTGTGCTTCGGGAAGCGTCCGTAAGAGCGCGTGAAGGCGTGCGACGGCATGGTCACAATCGGCGAGGGTGGCGGCGTGCATAAAGTCGGCGTGGGCCTGATATGTAAACAGCGGGTCGGGAAGTTCGCGAAAATACATCTTGAGTGTGCTCGTGACGGAGCAGATATCGCCCCATTTCTCATCCGACAGGTCCGGGATCTGACCGCGGTCAAACACGCCTTGCAGCTCGCGCATGATGTTGGACCCACCCGACTTGCGGTAGAGACCTTCAAAATCCATGCCACGTTCCTCGACGGCGTCGATGCACACGCGCACGACGCACGGCACCTGCCCCTGCTCACGCTTGTACTGGACTGCGAGGGGCGTACCAAATACGGGACGCCGCTGGCAGCTGTGGCTCTCGCGCATGCACTGGGTGTGGCAGACGGCGTGGCAGTGGCGACACTTTTCGAGGTCCTGCAACTGCCACATCATGTCATGGCACAACTCGCACCGGCTCGGTTTGAGAACACGCGTCGCCTCAAAGTCTCCGTTCTCCTCTTTCTGCTGTTCCTCCTCCTCCTTGTCGCCCTCCTCGGTTGTAATGGGTGACTTGGGGGGTAGAGGGGGCGGCAGCGTGTGTGCATGAGCAGACGCGGTCGAAGAAGGCGAGAGGATCTCCTCAGAGGAAGAGCTGTAGCGTTTAAAGAGGTTCTTCTTTTTAAAAAGGCGGTCGAGGCTGCTGCTGCGTTTGGGGTCCAAGGCCAGCACAGTGGTGGCTCGCTGGGTTTTTTGCCGTTGATCCAAGAAGTTGGTCCCATTCATGACGGCGAGTGCTTCTTTTTCGCGTTCGGACAGGGCGCGCGTCAGATCATTGCTCATCTCGGTCAGCTGCGCGTTTTTGCTGTTGATCAGGATCATTTCCTGAATCAACTCGTCGCGTGCCTGCTCGAGTACTTGCATGTCTTTTTGTGCCTGCCGTATGTCGCTTTGGAGCGAGTCCAGTTGGCGTTGAAATGGCAAGGTGAGGGTGGCTTCTGCCCTAATGTCCCGAACGGGTTCTCAGTTCAATGCGGCGCAGACTACTTTCACACTTACGTTGTTTGATGAATAATGTTATGGCAGTCGGCAGCGAGCGTGTCGCGTAGCTTGCGCAGGGCGTCGCACGTCTCTTGCAAATCCGCATTCCGTTCCGCAGTGCCCAGGTTGAGCTCTCGCCGCAACTGTGCTGCCAGCGGGTGCTCTTTGTCTTCATGGAAGGAGGAGGTGGTACCACTGCTGGGGCTGCTTATCTGTGAACCGCTGCTTCTTTGTTTTCGCTGTAATCAAGGTTTTAATATAACGGACGATCATTGTGTGTGGTGTTTTATATGTTTAAGTTGAGCTTGTGATTTTGTGTTACTTGCCTCATCCAGCAACTGCTGCTGGACTTGCTGCAGTTGTCGCTGACAGGCCTGCAATTCCCGCCGCAATACATCGATCTCTAACATGGGCGAAGCCTCGGATGCCGGGGAGAGGGGCATGGCTGTAAGTTGATATGAGGTGTGAGTTTGTGACAAAGTAAAGAGGGAGAGGAAATGGAAGAAGAGAAGAAAGAGGTTTAGTATAAGGAAAAAGTAAAAAAAAAAAAAGGGTGATGTGATGTATCTCATATGAATTTTCAGGAACAAACATAGACGCAACATTACATTCTTGGAGTGTCGTTGTTGCACCACACTTTACAGCGACTATCACGATGCACGCGAACACGGGTCCTGTCTGCCTAACCTCAATTCGATGACAAAGGGATAAGCTTTACATGTAGGCTGATAACACGGACGTGTCAACTGCGATGCATGAGAATGCAAGCGAGCTACATTGCGGCCACGCACCTCAGCGCATGGACGTTTTCGTCAGGCTGGTATGAAATCCAATGAAATAGAGACAGAAAGAGGGAGACGAGCCCCGCGGAAAGAAAAAGAAGGTCAATTATAGTCATAAATAGAGAAAGCGTGTATTTTAATGCGTGTGTATGCGGATGCGTGCGTGAATGGATGACATTGGTGATGTGATTTGGGAGGGTGAACGTGTGCTTTTGATAATAGAGAGTATACACAGAGTTTAAAACTTCTTCTTCTTGGTGGGGCGTGCGTTCTTGGCTTTTCTTCTCTCCATGATCTTGCGCTGTTTCCGCACCTGCGCGGCATCCTTGAGCTCGCTGGCAGGCTGCTTCCGCTTGCCACCACTACCACCCGTAGCAGGCTGCGGCTCAGCGCCCTCGTTGCTGCTGTGGTTGTGGCGGAATCGACGCTGCTGGGTGCTCTTGTAACTACTCGCCGCCGAAGCCAGCTCCTGCTCGCCCGTGCGCGGCACCGACATGCGCTTCTTCTTCGCCCACTCGTCGTAGCGGCCACTCTTGTATGTGGCCGAGATGAGCGCGCCGCTTTCGGTACGGATCATCTTTTTGTTATCCGAGCCGATGCCCATACCGCGCACAAACTTCTTCTTCTTGGCGTCCCATCGCAGCGCGTTCCGGTTCTGCTGGTTCATGGCGTCATTGTCGTCGCCGATCAGGTCCAGCTGAGCCTTGTTGGCCATCTCGGCAAAGTTACCGGTGGTATCCATGTCGTAGCCACGCTCCGCACTGGCACCCTTTTGTGTGTAGGATATGTAGTATTCGTCATCACGGTGGTTGTTTTTCGATTCTGTACATATGTATAGATGAGACCTTGCTCTTCTTTGCAAATGATAGATGTTACCTTTGCTAGGTATCTTGAAAGCTTTCTGCAGGTCTTCTTCCTCGACGTCACTACCGAGGTCCTGGACGGGTTCAAAGTCGGGCTCGGTGCTTGTGTTCTTGGCCGCCAACTGGGCTTTGTTGGCATCAATGATACCGCCGACCAGCTGTCGTCGCTGGCGCATAATCAGGGTAGCCTCGGTAGCCTTCTTGTGTCCACGCTGTCCCACTTCAAAGATGGTCTATCGTACGCAATGTGTGAGTTGCCTGGAGATACATATAGATCAGAAAAAGTGTTAATTACCTCTGATGGGCGGAAGCCAGAAATCTTGCTGATCATTTCCAGACGCTGCTTCTCTGTATCGTCAAAGTGATGACCCACTACAAGCGAAATTGAATTGGTAAGAAAACAGATTGTTTGACAAACTCGCTTTCCCACTTACCCAGCAGAGGATGGATGCTCAACCACGTCTCCTTCTTTGCAATGTCTTTGGCACGCGTATAGCTTTCGGCCGCAGCGCGCGCCTTGGTCCGGTTGTAAAGCTTCAGAGCATTGGTGGCGGTCTTGTGGAGACCATCCAAGCTCGCGTCATTGGCCACATGGTTGCGCACCCAGGTGACATCGTCACTGAGAGAGTCCTTGGGGAATCCACCACAGATAAGGCCGGTGGTGTAGTCCACGTTTTCCTTGTTCATCTCGTCTTGGCCAGCCACAATCTTGCGGGTCAAGAACAGCTCGAGGTCGACCAGATGCGGTACGTCTGCGGTGGTCAGCAGCGAGTAAGCCCAACCACGTCGACCGGCACGAGCAGCACGACCGACACGATGGACAAACACCTTGGAGGAGCCGCAAAAGTCGTAGTTGATAACGTTCTCCAAGATGGGGATATCGATACCACGTGCGGCAACGTCCGTGACGACCATGATGTTGGTCTGACCCGTACGGAACTTGTTGATCTGGATGCTACGCGCAGTCTGGTCGAGAGAGCCGTACACGTACGAGACCTGATAGCCGAGGGTCATGAGAATGCTGGCGAGGTAGTCGACGTGGTGCTTCGTGGCCGTAAACAGGATCGTCTGACGATCCTCTTCGGTGGCGGTGGTGGGTTTTGACTTTCTCTTCTTCTTGTGGTCGTCGCGCTGTTTGCCGGACTGACTCGTCGTCTTTGGAAGCTTGATGACGTTACGCAGCAAATACAAGAGAGCGGCTTCCTTTTCCGATTCCTTCACTGCAAAAAAGGCCATCTAGAGTAGACGCTCGGCATAAGTATTTCCAACCCATGTCCCCAAATCATTATACTTGACTCACCTCGAGGTCCTTGCTGATCTTGGTATCCGCATCCAGACGAATCAGGGTAGGTTCTTGCAAACCGGCCTTGGCAAAGTCGACGAGCATCTTGGGGAGCGTGGCAGAAAAGAGGAGGGTTTGGCGATTGGGAGGCAAACGCGACAAGATTTCGTGCAGCTGGACAGCGAAACCCATCTCGAACAGACGATCGGCCTCGTCAAACACGACGTACTCGAGCGAGCGCAAGTCGAGTTCCATCTCGACTGCCAAGTGGAGCAGACGACCGGGCGTGGCAATCAGGATATCGGGGTTGCTGGCCATCATGGTGAACTGGTCCTCGAGACTGTCGCCACCGACGAGCACGCAGCTGCGCAGATCGGTGTACTTGCCGAGCTCCTTGCACACCTTTTGGGTCTGCATGGCCAGTTCACGCGAGGGCGAAAGGACAAGGCCACGCGCACCCACCTTGGCCGAGTGGGCCTTGAGACGGTCGAGCAGAGGCAGCAAGAAAGCAGCCGTTTTGCCTGAACCTGTGCGGGCCATACCCACAACGTCCTGGCCCTCCATGATGGGCGGGATACACTTGCGCTGGATCGGCGTAGGCACCTTGAAGCCCTTGTGCAGCACAGCCTTGAAGATCGGAAGGGTCAGCCCCATGGACTGGAAGCCACCCGACTTTTTGTTCTTTCGGTTGGCAGCCACGTTCTCTTTGGCGATAAACTTTTCGTCGTCTTCATCGTCCTGATCGTCTTCGTCTTCGCTGACCGTGATCTTCTTGGCCGCAGGCTGGCCTTTGCTGCGTGCGCTTGGTGCGGCCGGCGCAGCGGTCGAGGTCGGGAGGGAGCTAAACATGTCAAAGCTCTGGTCCTCTTCATCGCTGAGATCCCGTGTCGCGGTCGGATTCAAGGGCACGATCTCGAAATCAGAGTCCTCATCGTCGTCCGTCTTCTTCTTGTACTTTTTCTTTTGGTATTCTTGTCTCTTTTGCTTGGCGATCGACTTTTGCTTAGGTTCGTCCTTCTTCTTGTCGTTGCCCGATTTGTTGCCCGGTTTGCTGCCGGTCCGTTGCTTGGGCTGTGCCTTTTTCTGGGTCGTCAATGGTTTTTTGGCGGCCATCGATCGATCGTGTCAAGCAGGAAAAGTGCCGCCTTTTTTTTTTCTCCTTTGTGAATCCCTTTTCTGACCTAGAAATTGTGGCTGAGCGCAGGTACATTTTCTCGTAAATTCATGCAAATGTGTTGCTGATTATTTCATTCCATTCGCCTACAGCATCCTTTAATTTTCGGCAGTATGGAGGAAGGGCGGCTAGTTCTACATACAGCAGCAGCTCTATTTTAGTATTATCTGTAATGGATAGAGCCGTCTTGGTCATGTTCATCAGTTCAGCTCCAGGGCAATTGTCGGTGAATTGGATAAGGTGGTTCGTTAGTCCAGACTTCTTTACAGCAATACAAATTGTCAACCAATCTCTTTGCTGGATCCCGAGACAGGTAAAACTAAACATAAACGCGTCATTGTGCGCAATCGTAAATGACACCGTAGATATACAAGTGCTAGTAGGCTATTTTATTTTAGTTTTTATGTAGAATATAGATAGATGAACTAGCGCTATGCATTAGCTCTGTGCATACATTGCGTACTGCTTAGCATAAACACGTCATAGATCACAGGCGTTGCAGTGCAGACTTCTTTCTCAGGGTAGAAGAGGGACGCTTGGTAGTGCGCTCAGCGGGGCCCCCCGCCCGTTTTCCTTACACATAAATTTAGGGCCCTCCAGCCCACTCCGCTCCCGCTTCCACAAAACATACACAGATACGCACAGATAGAATGGCTGACAAGTGCCCGGTCGACCACACTGCTTATAAGCACTTTGTCCCTCCCAAGCCAGAGCAGAAGCAGCAGGAAGAAGAGAAGCCGACCTGCCCCGTCGACCACACCGCATACAAGCACTTTGTGCCTCCCAAAACAGAAGACAATGAGAAGCCGACCTGTCCCGTCGATCCTGCGAGCTACCAACACTTTGTGCCCCAGAAAGAAGGCTGCGATTCCGATGCGATTGATGCGAGCAACAACATGCCAGCCGTTGCGCAGCAGACACCCTACAAAGACCAAAAGATTCCCCTGGGCACCGACCGCGAGATCTCGTCTATTCCGCGGGCGACCAAGGACGGCGAACAAAAGTGGATCTACCCTTCCGAGCAAATGTTCTTTAATGCGATGCGCCGGAAGAACTGGAACCCGGAAGAGCGAGACATGTCCGTCGTGGTGCCGATCCACAATGCCGTGAACGAGCAGGCCTGGGTCAAGATTCTCGAGTGGGAGAAGCTGCATACCACGTAAGTCGAAGTACACAGTGCCTATTTTTCAGGTTCGCCTAAAATAAGAATTTTGACAGGGAATGCAACCAGCCCAAGCTCGTAAAGTTTCAGGGACGCCCCAAAGATATCACTCCCAAGGCACGCATTCGATCATGGTTCGGGTAAGTTGCCCATTCTTTGTTGTGTCCTCTTCCTCCCCCTTGTACTTTTGTACTCAATACGGTGGGTAGCTATGCCTTGCCTTTTGACCGGCACGACTGGACCGTCGACCGCTGTGGCGAAAGGGTCACTTACGTCATTGATTTCTATACCGGCAAGCGCGATCCACGCCGGCCCGAAGCCGTCAGCTTCTATCTCGATGTGCGACCGGCCGTGAGCCCCAGCGGCGTATGGGACCGCATGCGCATGGCCTTCAAGGAATTCACTTCATAAATTATTATATCTGTAAAGCATCCCGATAAAGCATTCTTCTCATTCAATACAAAACGAGACGTATAACTATTGCACACATATACACACATACATACACGATATATCCATGTCCTGATGATGTGCACCTGTCTAGATATCTAAGCCGCTTCCTCTCCTTCTTCGTCCTCTTCCTGTACATGATCGCCCTCTTCCTCATCCTCCGATGCAGCCTTGTCTTCCTTCTCGACGCCCGTGCGTCGCAGCACAGCAAAGAACAGGGGACCCCAGCCCTCGGTCTTGTCTGGTAAGACAATCCAGCCGTACTTGGTCGGTTCACCGATGGGCCACGTCCGTCGCACGACCTCCAGCGGGACTTTGCCCTTGCGCAGCATCTTGGAGATCACCTTGTCGTTCTCGACGGAGCTGATCGAGCAGGTGCCGTAGACAACCAGTCCACCGACCGCGACCGAGTAGGCCGCCGCCTTGAGCAGTGCGAGCTGCCGCTTGGCATTGATCACGGTTCGCTTGGGTGTCCACATCTCAAACTCCTTCTCGTCATGCAGCAAGTGGCGCTCGGACGAGCAGGGCGCGTCGAGCAAGACCTTGTCGTACTGCTCCGGCTCCGAATACCGCTTCGTGCCATCCCGACCTGTCACTGTGATCGCTTCTTCTACCACGTCCGGCGGGAGGTATTCGTCCAGGACCTGGCGCAGGCGCCTCCGTCGGTCGTTGGAGAGCTCGTTGACGGTCAGCTGCCCACCCATCCGTGGGTCCAGCTTCTGCAGGATTGCGAGCGACTTGCCACCGGGCGCGGCGCACAGATCAAGGACGCGGTCATGGGGTTCGAGTGCAAGGGCCTCGGTGGCCAGGACAGAGCCGGCGTCGAGGATATAATAATCCCGTAGCTTGTGCCGATCGTGGGATGGCGGTGGGTACCGGGATTGATCGCGTGATACGAGACACCGCGTCTGGAGGTATTCGAGGCGTTCGAGATTGCTGGCGAGAGGCGTCAGCTTGGCACCCAGATCGTCGGTGTGGCAGTACTTGTTGATCAGCAGACAATGCCGGACGGGCTTCTGCAGCGCTTCGAGCAAGCCCTGCCACCGCTCTGTGCCCCACTCTTGTTCGTAATGTGCACTGAATCCATTGAACACGGATTGCTTTCGGTCTTGTTCACGTTGAAGCGCCTTTTGCTTGCTTTTCGAGAGCGTGTTCTTCTTGCCCTTGTCCTGCTTTTTGCCACCTGCCATACAAAAATTTCAAAGCGTCGTCTTTCTTTTTTTTTTTTTTGTCTCTTTCATGAGTGATTGACACAGGTTGCCCAAAACAAGAAATTCGCCTCAGGTGACACAAAAAATACAGCAGTTTGAGCCAGTGAGCACCAGTCCATACAAGTAAGCACGATCATAATCACGCTGACTGAGGTACTTGTCAGAGACATCGACCTTTTAAATACACGGATCCACAAAAGACAAGTCGTGTACACTTAGATGCATGGGTAAATATATGGACTCTTAAGAATATGTCTAGTATATAATGTTTGTGTGAATGCTGGACTACGTAACAGGTACAGCTATACTATTGATCCCCAAACAGGACAACCTACATTATATATGCTTATCTAATTCTGCTATGCTTAACGGTGATCGAACGTATAAAAAGCACTTGTGAGAAATATCCTGTATCATCCAACAGACTGGCAAACCTATTCTGTCTCTTTTTGCTGTTTGATCCCATATGCGGTGTGGCACAATATTGCGTATCAGGATAGCATGCATAGACATGCATGTGCTCGAATGATGTTCTGATAGACTCAACTATTATAAAATTTCGCACGGTGTCGTAAGTCGTCGCCATATTCGCATCGGCACCGGTGAGTGAATGGGCAGGCGATAAGGGTGTGTCTGCCCGCGCGTACCACATGCCGTGCTGCAGGAGACGTACATTAACAGTAATGTGTCTAAGCCGATCCTCCGTTTCCATAGTAGAGACTTCAGAAAGAAAAATCCTACACGCTGTAGAGGCCTCTGTGACCATGACCACGTGCCATATTCTCTGCAACATGAGGATGCGAGAATATAAGCTCGGCATACGCACACATTTTCGACAAGCGCACATATTATGAGGAGAGCCGGTTAAACTACAACAGATAGGAAAGCGCGTTATGGGGATAGTACATACGCAATCGTGAGGACTAAGAACGTTTACTACATGTATTTTCTTTCAATGAAATATAGACTTCGAGTCTCTCTCGTTGGGCAAGCGAATGTTTTTCTCAAATTAATCTCGGTGCACGTAGAGGATATGGCAGGTATCATCCCAAACGCCGCAAATGGGAAGCCCCTGCAGCCATACTGGTACACAAATGCAGCGGATAACTTCTTTATAGTATACCGCGGAGAATTGAACCGAGCACAATCCCTTAATGCTGTAAATAGCTTGAGGGGGTTGTGGTGAATTCGTAAGTCGTGTCTTCATGACGCGTCTCTACTTACGCCCCTGCTAAGATTGCCATTTTATGCTAAAATGTTCGAAAATGATCATAAGAAATTAGAGCAGCATGAATATCCAGCTTCGGAATCAACGCACCCGAGGCATGCTCCTCTTTCGTCTGGTGTTGGTAAAAAGGGTGCTTCACTCCCCAATTCAAAAGGGGTACTCTATGTGCCTGATCTAAGCCTTCCTGGTGATATGTATGTATATGCATTTGCGTCCTGTAGTGCTTGTGACACCCTTGGAGAAGCGATCACGTAGTACAACTTGGCGCGCACCAATCATGAAGTCATTCGCTGACAGACGCGGATGAATCCCTCCCCCCTTCCTCGCGGAGCATGTGTGTAATGTACATATTACGGTGGAGTTGCATGCATATGGGCTCCTCGTCACCATCGAAACACGCGTGTGGCAATCCAATGTTCGGGTATAAATACGCGTCCTTGTCTGCCTGTCGTCGACGCTTCATCCCATCTCTTCTCTTTGAACACGCACTCTGATACCCAATATGCAGCTTACTTTTGTCGCCGTTGCCACTGCCCTCGTTGCCGCCCAGGCCGCTTCCGCCTTTGGTAGCTGCAGCGACGCCCAGGTCCATCTCAGTATGTCTGTGCTTTGCAATGTCCTAGCTATGGATACTAACGCGCTTTTTGTTATGTCTTTAGCTGATATCTATCCCCGCGAGCACCGTTGCTACAACCACTGCATGAGCGACTCGTACACTACCCGCACCGAATGCAATGGTATCTGCGGTACTTCGAGCTGCATTGAGTGGTGCATGGACAGCCACTTCACCTTCAAGGGCAACTTTGGCAAGTGCCACGCCGAGTGCACAAGCAAGGGTATGTGAGCGAAAAGTGGATCTTGTTTGCGATACTAATGCAATCATTAGATTACGCTGAGATTGAGCGCTGCACCAAGACTTGCCAGGGCAAGGTCAAGTACCTGCCCGAGTCGGATTCTGACCGCAAGCGCTTCGAGGAGGATTGCCGCTACAGCTGCGAGCGCGATGCCGTCTATCAATAAAAAAAAATGGTTTCGTTAAAAAAAGCTTTCTGCTTCATACCCAACACAAAAACCTATAAAACCCCACTTTATCCAGCATGGATACCGAAAATGGGTACCAAATAAATAAAAAGACAAGTATAGTGATTACGTATACGCGTGTACATACATGGGACATGTAGTTAAAGACGTTTATGGTTCGGTAGTACAAATGATCAATGGAGAAAGTTTATCAAGTCTGCAGCAGTAGCAGTAATACCATGGCGACATTTTAAAAACATCTGGTCTAGTAACAGCTCAGGTTGTCGTCTTTGATATTCATGGTGTTCTCCCGCGACAACATGCACGCGTTTCTGGAGGCGCTGCGAATCATCAGGTTGGATACATCAAGTCATAATACTGAACTTATCAGGGCAGTATCAAAGCATAGAAATGTCAACCGATCTTCGACACGCTTCTGTCTGCATTTTAAGCACAAATTTAAAAGCTTTTCGGGGAGACACATAATAGAGCGAGCTGCAAACCCCGTATTCATTACACGTTTTGATCAACAGATCAGCAGATAAAACCAAAATCGCCAACGCAAATACCTTGACCTATTGGCTGACCGTATTACTCCTCTATTTCCGGTTGTCTCATGGTGCTATAAGATCGGAGAGCAAGGCAGACAGTCAGCAGGTGAAGAGATTGACAGATTCTAACACAGTTTCATATACACGCACGACTATATTGCCGCCGGTATCCGAGCCCCTACATTCGCTCAGTTTCCCAGAAATTGCCGACTCGCTTGGTTTTGGTTACTTGTCCGCTAAGAAACCAATTGCATATTACCCCAACGACCTTAACGATATTGCGTTCTAATATTGTGTTCTACAACCGTTCGTTGTATGATGAGGGTTTCCGGCATTATAAGATAAATGAGTCATTTCTATATCTTGATTCAAACAGTGTTCCTTTTTTCTGTTTTTATTTTACAATTATTTACAGAGCGTTCGAAGGGTTATATTAATCGTAAGGGTACCAAAAAAAAATAGCAATCGCCTTATTTACTTGCGCGGAACCCACTTGTAAGTGCCGACCCACAGTTTGATTCCTTGCTCTTCAAATACTGCAGCAACGCCGTTGTAGTAGGCACCGAGTCCAGCGCAATAAGCTGTTACGCCTATATCAAGATAGTCTTAGTACCAGGTCGGACAGAGACGCGTATACGTACCACTGACACG
This sequence comes from Syncephalastrum sp. PYS2702, assembly GCA_023630325.1. Lineage (NCBI taxonomy): Eukaryota > Fungi > Mucoromycota > Mucoromycetes > Mucorales > Syncephalastraceae > Syncephalastrum > Syncephalastrum sp. PYS2702. The sequence goes on from JAMAMT010000019.1 coordinate 223,033, forward strand.
CAAGACAGCGACGGTACCCGTTATTAAGGAGATGGCCGTGAGGAATAAGGTGAGAAAGACGAAGGTGAGACACCAAGTAAACATAAAGCTGCCATTTTTGATCTTGAGAGAAATGCCGACATGCATGAGGGTGTAGAAGGCCCAGAAAAAGTGATAAATGGCATTGGCGCGTGCCAGGTCAGTCTCGCTAGCATACGCCTGCAGAGTTGCATTGCCGGAGGGGAGCATCAAAAGACCTTCGCCCGCCCAAAAAGCCCCATAAGAAATAAAGATCGCGCTGGTGTAGGTACCTCCATAAAATAAGTCAAGGAATCTAAAATAGTATGTGCATGAGCAAAAAATTCAACAGCATGCGCGTGCATAATAGAGCCGGCGATATTTACCCCGCGATCTATGCAATTTTTGCCAGGTGAGATCCCATTGCTTAGCGTACATTGCTTAGCGTGATGCGGCTTGGACTTACATATTGTGCGAGACCACCAAACATTAGGGCCGTCGGAAAGATAATGCTGTTCTTTTCCGTAGGCAAAAAGAGATTGAATGTTCCAAGGAGCATAGTGACAGTAGCAAAAGACCACAGACCTTTCACAAGCATAACGTGTTAGAAGATGGGGCTGCAATCCAATCCCAGGACCTACCAATGGGGCCCGGGTTTCCCATCGCGTTCTTCGGTTTGCGAGGCTCGCCGGCCAGTGCTGGTGTCAAGATGGGATCATGACTTGTATGCGAATGGGTGTCGCTATCAAAGCTATAAAAGCGCCGCTGACGCGGGTCAAGCAAGGTAGGACTCGGTCCTCGACTGTTGTCAGCCGACAGGTAACCATTTCGTTCTTTGCTAATATCATCCATGTCCTGTACGTTCACAAAGGTATTCTCGCTGAGAGTACGTGGGAAGGGGGGACCAGCATCTGAATTCATACTGGATAACAATTTTCAGTAGATTTGAGGTCAAGTGGGTGTGTGCAAAAGTGATGAGTCGAAAGAAAGTTTGGCGCCACCCCCTTATTATATAGCTGGGGTCATTTCCAAGAGAGTATTTTCAGTTTTGATTTGCATCTTGATTTGGGAGCGGCCAAGTTTTTCTGTATAGATCTCTCAGACAGACCTGCCCACTCAATACCCTTGCTCTAGAAAAGGACCAATTATTTTTAATATCACAAAAAGTGCTATCGCTCTCGCGCATCTATTCTTCATTGACCCGTCGAACTTTTCTCATGCATGGCGCGCTCAGACACGCTCGATAGATTTGCGTCGAGAAAAAAAAGAGAAGGCTTTAAGCACAATGGTGATCTATATGTCCACCTTCCAATCTTATTATGAAAATGATAGTGCATGAGGAAACAGTAGAAACATATCATACTTATCCTTCGACGCGGTTCCGGTTCCATTCGGAATAGTCTTTCTGAAAGTATTTTCTGGTTTCCATGGGTTGCTTTTCTTTTTGCACCCAACTTTCCATTTTTTTCTAGTAATGAGGCACAGCAGCGACTCAATCTCCCTTTTTTTCGAGAAAACACTTGGCATGGATTTTTTGCAGCCAACAAAGACCCAAAAGGGCGAATAAAAAGAATGGTTCCTTTTCGGCTTGGCGGTTGGCATCGTAGATCATCTTCCTTTTTAAGGCGACGCGGGTAATCGTACCTGCGTTCGCCGCATCAACGCGGAGAGTCTAATTAGCTCCTAGACTGTGGTGTCCTGCTGCGAAGAATACCATGGCTCTGCTCAGGCATGGCAATGGTCCACACACACATATGAGTATGTGTTTGTCCAATGCTATATCTTAGAGGAAAAATATCATTAGATCATGCAGATCGAATATAGCGAGTATCCATCACGATGAACTGCTGTGCATGCTCTCAACATCCCATCACATAACAGATACTTTAACGTGTCAGTAATGACTACACGACTCTTGTACTTGCTTGGTGTCATATTCTTTCAGCCGTTCATAATCGGCTTCTGTGATGAGTAACTGCTCTGTAGTTGCCTTAAAGGACGCTTCAGACCCAAACGAGCACGTCTATATGGATGATATTCCAGTGAGATCAGCATCCGACTACTCTTCCGGATAAATAGATGAGGCAAAGCCAGGGAAAAATCACCAGGTAAAACGCGAGCATCGAGGTATTGCAGCCACGAGCAGCAACAAATTCATCTCAGGGAAGGTGCATCATAACAAACACCGCGTATTGACTACTGATGCCTATATGTTCAGGTTCTATCTAGTCGTAGGAAACATCGATTTGATGCCTTAGCTGAAGAGTAACAGCAAGTCGCCCTTCTGTACTGCACAGCCGGTTAAGGAACACATGTTTCTTCCACGGCACGTCCCACTTGCGGCTCCAGAGACTGCATTTCTAGAACCATGAGCCGCCTGTATACTACCCAGGTATCCCCAATGTCTTCCAAAAGCGGTGTACCTAAGCGACGAAAAATCATGCAGTGGTCGGCTATCAAAGGAGAGACTCTTAGCAGAAGGTGCAGCGAGGAGGTTTTGAGTCCATGCTCAATAACGTCTTCGTCGAAACATTCCCGCACTGCTTCCAAGGATGACCTAGAGCTCGGCAGGCAGTCAAGACCTAGGCCACGCCCTCCAGCTACCACTTCAGCAACGACAACGACAAACACCAGTCCAGGTCGATGCGTTGAGAAATCCGTTGTGAAGATGACAGCGTTCCTGGTATGTCAAAGAAAGGGGTCCAAATTAGGCAGAAAAAGTCCCAGTGCTGTATACAGTGCAGAGAATTTTCAAAAGCTGGAAAAAAGCGGTCACAACGGCTTGCCGTGTTACTGTTTGGACCCCGGCTTGTTGAATACCTCCTCCTTCCACCCAGGGCACACCTGAACAAAAAGAAAAAAAAGTTTCGATCGTCATGGTGAACAAAGCTTTCGTCAACGTACGCATTCAAAAAGACCGCTTGAAACGCACCGACCTTTTCAACTCACCATTCCGTTGTCATACATAATTGTAATAATAGGTTGGCCGCTGGTCTGCCCTTGCCTTTGGTGTCGTGTACGGCGTCACCCACAATGCCTCGCTCCAGAAGCAGGAGGAGCAAAAGAAGCAGCAGCTCGAGTACGCGCGCAAGGAGCAGCTGATTGAGCAGGCGAGACAGGCCTATGCCAAGAAGAGCACTGCCAAGGTCGTTGCTGAAGAGTCCAACGGTATGTTGTTTCATTCCACTCATTCACATTGAACTTTGACGATTAATTTTTTCCTTTTCTTTATGAATTAGTCGTGGCCGATGTCGATAGCCCTGACTTTGATCTCGAGAAGTACATTGCACAGCTGGAATCGAGTGACAAGAACTAAAGAGAAAAAGTTCAAAAAGCAAATGGATAAAAAGCACGATTTATATATACACTCACACACGCCAACCACATACGCACACTCTCTACATCCAACACCACGCACAAAAAACGGCACTTTTTCTTCCATCTTCCCTTTTACCTTCCTTTTTCTTTTTCTCTTCCTTTCCCTCGCTCGCTCGCGCCTGTGTTTTTCTTTCGACTACCCGTAGATCCACAATCTTTGTTTGTTCATTAAATTCCTATTGTGTGCAACTCCCAAGAATCGATAGAGGATGAGACGACAGCGCTTATTGTTAAGATACGCGTCAAGGGCAGGAGGCCGGTTGCGCACCTGCGACCATAGTGTGGTCAATCTGCTAAACTGTCTGTTGTTGTCGTATTCGATTCAATAGGTATGAAGGGATCATTGTTCTCGGCCCTGTCGATTGTTCCTCGTATATAAAGATCAAAAATGAGCAGAATTGGGTATCACCCTCCTACGTCTCTCTCTCTCTCTCTCTCTCTCTCTCTCTCTCCCTTCGTTTTTTTTTTCTCAACCCTCAACAGTACTCACACACATATCTTCCCTTCTTTTTCATCCTTTTTATCTATTCCTTTTTTTACTATCTTCTTTGACGCTTCCTTATCACATGTCTCTCTGGAAAGACGAAGACCGCAACTGGGATAACGACATTCGGTTCTCTTCACGGGACTTGTTTGAGGAAGAAGCCTACCCCGATAAACACGACTGGTTCAGTAGTGATCCCGATAGAAATTTGGCGAGTGCCCTTGCCAAGGTCGCCTACGATGAAGACGACGACAATCAGACCGAATCGGTCTTTATGTGCAACCACTCGGATAAGCTGACCGTTGACGAAAATGATACGCTTCGCATACCCGGCCTGGACGACTACATGCTCCAGCAGCCTTCTTCGCTAGGTACCATCACACGCTTGGGAACCCATCGACGCACACAGGACGCTGGCGACTGGTGCGAAGACATTGAATTTCCCCTCAAGGGTCTGATCCGAGAGCATAAGCTACGACAGCGACAGCAGCAGCAGCAACAGCAGCACGAGCCTATGTCTGCTCCATCCAACGACACAGACGTGTTCTCGCTGCTGGAAGTGGATGATGATGAAGAAGAGAAACGGAAGGAACATGCGGATACGTCCGCGGCTGAGCGGCATGTTCGTTTTGATCAGACCGACCAAGTGCGCCCTCTCCCTTCACCTGAGCCTGATCAGGTCAACTTTGACGATATTGCGTTTCCAGACGACATGGACCTCAAACTGGCACCATTCAAGGCAGAAACAAAAGAGAAAACCAAGCTGTATCGGGAGACAGAAGACGACGAAAACGACTTTTGCAAAGACTTCGACATTGAGGACGACAGTGTGTTTCACCTCCATGCACGCCGCAACAAAGAAAATGAGAAAAAAACTCAGCCAGCACGCACCATGCCCACCACCGCCATGCCCACCAACAACATAAACACCAACACGACCACGAGTAGTAGCAAAGCGTCGGGCATCCCCCGCCGTATCCCGCCTCCCAAGCCAGCAGAGAGGAAGTTTTGGTCATTGCCATCGCGCCAGCAGCGTTTCCGGGCTCCTACCTACGCGTCGCGTCAAAAGGAAATAATCCCTCCACCTTCACCACAAAGACCACGCACAGACACCGCCAAAGGCACGACCTTGATAGCCAAGCCGCGATCGCACACGGTGTATGGCAACGGGTCGGAACTTGATAATCTGGACAACCTGCCTGAGTGGAAGCGATCCTTGCTACGACGGCCTGCACCTTTGCGTCGTCCGACCACGGCACTGTCAAGTAAGCCATATTACACTGGATACATACACATACTGAGACTGGGCTCTAGAGATACCGACGGCCTTTGGCAGGAACCCCGTTACAGCCGCCACCGGCGTCCCTGGGAATAGCAGTAGTAACAGCAATAACAATGTTATCATCAACGCCAGTAACAGCAACGTGGATCCACAGCGTCCGTGGCGACATAACATGGTAGGTCTCAAACCATCTGTCTTCGCGATGATACTTACATTGGCATGATAAAGGCTCGCAGAAAGCCGACGCTTATCCAACCGTCGGAGCACTTTGACAAGCAAGTCAACAACATGCGGTATGACCCGGTCGCGCAGCGATGGCAAGGCAACGAGCAGAGCCTGACTTCGTTTGAATCCAACGGTTCCCCATCGCGCCAGCAGCAGCAGCAGCAGCAGCAGCAACAACAACAACAGCCTCAGCGGCGGCGACCGGCCCTGATCTCGAATCTGCAAAAGAACGGCAAGAGCAAATACACTGAACTGGCGCGAGGCGACATGGTGTTTGACCCGATCCGGATGCGGTGGCACAAGATCCAGCAAAGCGAGGAAGACCACAGTCTTGACCACCTTGAAGATTTGGATCCACGTGTCATACCACCCCTGTCGCCCCGGCCGACTGAGACGTCCGAACCCAATGTGCAACAGACGCAGCAGCAGCAGCGGGACGCCGGGCCACCAAAACAACACATCTATCGCGAGTTCACGTTTTCACGGGAGCGGCAACGACACATGCACGTACAGGAAGAGGAGCACAGGGCGGCGATGCAGCCCTGGGAGCATGCGTTGGTACGCCCTTCGCCGTATCTGTTTTATGATGGCAGTGACGACGAAGTTTAGTCCTTATCCACGATTTCTTTGTTTTTAATAGTATCATACGACACACACACAACAGACAGTCAGACGACTTATGAAAGGAAGAAGAAAGAAATGAAGAAAAGAGAGAGATTACATGTATATCCCTTATCCTTAAAATGTGCACTACTGCTTTTTGTTTTCTTTTGTTTCGTAACTCATTTAAAACTTCTTGCCAAAGAGAAGCACCTGGAGCTTATCGTAGCCAGAGAGCACACCAGCGCCTGCGATGGCACGGAGAATGTTGGCGCCCGCACCCTTGAAGAGCGATTTGGCGCCTTCCTTGGCGACGATCTCCTTGAAGGCGGCCAGGGACGAGCTGTACTTGACGGCGGCACCGGAGGTCATCATCATGCGTCTGCGCACAGTATCGATCGGGTAGGAAGCTGTGTTTCGGGGAAGTGAGATTCACGTGCTGTCTTCTTATCATCATCGTATCAACAAACTTACCGAGACCAGCACCGGTGGTGACAGCCCAACCCAAGAGGAAGGTGGCGAGGAAGGACTGCTGGAGGTTGGCGGGCATAGCAGGCTTGAGCGAGTCGTACATGCCAAAGTAGAGACCGCGGTAGACGATGATACCGACACAGGACACATTGAAACCACGGTAGAGACCGGCGATACCATCCGACTTGAGGGTCTTGCGGTAGACGTCCAGAAGACCGTTGAACTGGCGTTCGCCGCCCTTGGCCGCGGACTTGGCGTCGTTGGCAAGACGCGTACGGGCATAGTCGAGCGAGTAGACAAAGAAGAGGGACGACGCGCCGGCGGCACCACCCGAGGCCAGGTTACCAATGAACCAGGGCCAGTAGCCGTCCCGGGTCTTGTCCTTGCCAAACATGCGCTTGAACTTGTCCTTGAAGGCAAAGTTGAGGGCCTGGGTGGGGAAGTAACGGATGACGTTGGCGGTGTTGCCTCGCCACAGCGACACCACGCCCTCGTCCTTGGCTGTACGCGTGAAGCACTCGACGATACCCTTGTACGGCGTCGACAGACGACCCTGCTTGATCATCTCATCCTGGTTCTGGATGAGCAGCTTGACACGCTCGATCGGCGCCGCGGCCGTCTTGGACACGGCGGCAGAAACACCGCCCATTAGGAAGTCCTACATAGATATCAATGGCATGAATACTTTTCCCTTCTCCGCTTGTATTTTTCATTTCTACTTACGACGACGAACTGGTTCTTTGGCTTCTCTGGCATACTGCAGTGATGTGTTTAAAGGAGTCGAAAGAGAGTGAGAGAAAGAGAGAAAGGAAAAAAAAGGGGGGTGAGGCAAAAATATATGGGATTTTTTTTATTTTGTCAGTGTTTTGGTCTCGATTGACGTCTTTCACGCTGAGCATCGGGGAACGTGCAGGTGACGACAGCACCCTTTTCCTGAAATATAAACACACACACACACACACACACGCACACACAAGATAACGTGTGCCTCTCTATTATGATATACTGCTATTCAATTAAGGTCATTTTTTATGTGTATGCTTTTAACAAACGCGTTCACCCTTTTTCTTCTCTTCAACGCGTACTTCTTTGGGTTTCCGTAACTTCTGGAAATACTGTAGAAGGCAAGGAACCTTTTCGAACATGTCTTCATGGCTACGTCGGCAGTAAAATCAACTTCCGAAATCCCACTCACATGGTTTAATATTTTCAGCTTGCACAAATTCCATACACAGAAAATCGAAAGAGACAAGATGAGTGGATGAGTGCATGTGTGTATGTGTGCATGTGTATACGTGCTAAAAAAAAGCGCGCTTTTTTTATTGAATGTATAACTCTTAAAGCTCAACGTGCTTGGGCTCGTCCACCGGAAGTTCACCCGAGTCAACAATGACGATATCGACTTCGGGCTTATCACGGCGGCTAATAGTAAGTTTAGAAAGGAAGAATATGAGTAAGATTTTCCTTGAAATCATGCAAAGATTTTATAAAGGAGCACTTACGAGGTCTTTGTGCTCTCGATCTTCTTGACGACGTCCATACCCTCAATGACCATACCAAAGACGACATGACGACCATCGAGCCAGGAGGTCTTGACGGTGGTGATAAAGAACTGGGATCCGTTGGTGTTCTTGCCCGCATTGGCCATGGAAAGCACGCCGGGACCAGTGTGCTGCAGCTTAAAGTTCTCATCCTCAAATCGATCCGCTGCCGATACAAACAAACATGAGTATGAACATATAAAGCATGTAGCATAATATGTTTCTACTCACTGTCATAGATGGACTTGCCACCAGTACCGTCGCCGTTGGTGAAGTCACCGCCCTGAATCATAAAGTTCTTGATGACGCGATGGAAGGCCGAGCCCTTGTAACCGAAGCCCTTCTCACCCGTAGCCAGCGCTCTAAAGTTCTCGACCGTCTTGGGCACGGTCTGCCACAGACGCAAACAGGATATGAGCGTCGATTCAAAGAGATATAGCCATGAGTGTTTTATACCTTGCCATACAGACCAATCACGATGCGACCGAGATCCTCATCACCTTGCTTGATATCAAAGTAGACTAAACCAAACATGTCAATGACACGATCGCAGACAAGTCAGTCAGACCTGTTTCATACCTTTGTTGGTGACCAACGGGCCCTTCTTGGCAAAGACGGTGACCGTCGAGAACAGGACGAGCAAAGTCGCCAGGAAAAGCGTAGCACTGAACTTCATGATGAAGAAAGAGAGATGCACAAAAGAAAGGTGAAACCCTTTTCCCTTTGGTCTGTGTTTCTGCTGAGTTTGTATGCCAGCTCTCTATTTAAACAAACTCCAAGATGATTGCAAACCAGCCAATCCAAGCCAGACGCGTGTTTGTAACAACGGCATGAATTCTTCTTGAATGAAGAAAGTGGATAGAATGTATTATTAGTTAGCATGGTAGTTTGGTTCATTATTACAAAGGGGGGCGGGGAAAGATAGATATGTACATATATGATAAATAATCAGGGAAACGATCAGGGAAGATCAGGTCAGGTCTTCTAGTCCAGACGAACGGATGAAGCCCTTGAGAAGCTCAAGGTTGGGCCGAGAAGTCACGTGCCTGAGGTCGGGCTTGGTATCGTCGTCAAAGTCCACTTCTGGCGTGTACTGGTTCCGGAGGAGACGGTGGCGGTACAGGCCAGCGATTTCAGGGGAAACGCGGAGATGGTCACCGCTGGTCATCTCAGACCGCTTCTTGCTCAGGACGCCTGACACTTCCTCGTCTTCGGTGGTGTAAGTGGACGTGGACATGTCGCTTGCCCGCCGAGAATCGAGACGAAGTGCATGGAGAATGTCTTCGGAGGTGCGTGGGGCCGGCCGCATGGCGTGGATCGTGCCCTGCGCCTGCTCCAGCATCTCGACGTACTCCCGCATGCGTTCCGACACATCCGTGACACTACCATCATGCTTCTTTTGATGGGATGCAAGCGAGGCGAGGCGATCCTGCATCTGGCTATTTTGGTTTGCAATCTAAGGAAAGAGTGAGATATTGATATATATTGATGGATATGCCTCTCACTGGCCTTGACTTACGGAGGCAAGATCGGAATACATGCTGCGAATGATATGTGTGGTGTGCGAATCGGTTTCCTTGTGGGTTTGTAGGGCATTCTCGAGCAGGACCTGCAAGTCGACGTGGGCTTCTTGGGTCTCTGTCAAATCGTGCTCTATCTCGGCTGTCTGATGTGTCAGTGGTATTGAGTTGGATGGGCAAGAATATACCTAGTTTCTCGGTATACGTACACACGCGATCCTTGGAATCTTTCTATGAGCATAAAGAGAAGAAAGTAAGTTGAGCAAGGAGCCTATTGGAGCGAAAAGAAAGAGACATACGATATCAACCGCCATGCCGTCCATTTGGCGAGCAAGCTCGTTCATTTCCGCCCGAAACCGTAACAGCTCTTTTTTCGCTTCGCTGATCTCCCGGGAGAGCTTGGCCTGTTCTTCGCCGTCCAAGACTTTACGAGGGCGACTGAGTGGCGCCGAGTGGGACCCTGAGGGCTTTTAAACTTTGTTATCATGCCTGCTTTTTCATATTTCATAGGTGACAGTAACAATAAAAGGCCGTACCTTGACAAGACCAACACCCTCATTTGGCGGCTCGTCTATAGGCTTATCCGTCGTAGACTGACTATCGCTGTTGGAATCGTTTGTTGTCGTGTTTGTGGTACTGGCAATGGCTGTTGTAATAGGTAAGGACAAGCTGTTTCTTCCTCGATTTACATACATGTGTCTGCGTCTTTTACTACGTCGGCCCGAGATTGGTCCTAGGTTTCGAACAAATAAATACGAAGATCTCAAAAGAAAATGGCGTGACATACATCAGACTCCTCGGAAGAGTTCATTTAACCTGCATCAACGCAGAGAGAGAAAGGACCGTCTAACTTGATACTCTTCACTGTAACCGTTTCGGCTCGATTTTGGCTGCACGTGACGGTTTCACGACAGCATACCAATCAACACAATGTGCAAGGTCTTTCTCCTCCAGTCGTTTGAACTATACCCGACGATGGATATGTCTATGCCGCAAACAACTTTAGCATCTAGGCAAAATTGAACCCCTTGGTTTGGCTACCACTGTGCTCCTGTGTAAAAACGCGTGGCACATAGCCGAGAACAAAGTAGAAGGCCAAGCCAATTTATGTATTCTTCTTTCAGCTTCCATTAAAATCAGCGCTATGTTCTGCCCATCGAGCGCAACACACTTTAGTATATAGCAAGAGATGTAGACATTCGACCAGTATGATATTTTCGAACGTCGGTGACGAGAGCAAGGGCAGCTTGCGACACCCTCCGAGGCAACAGCTCAAAACCACCATATCGAGCCATGTGAGCTATAAACAGCGGCCATCAGACAATAGCTCCTGAGCACCACGAGCACTCTGAGCAGCTGCCTGCGGGTTGGGCGGATATTTTTCCTCTCCTCCTCCACCTCCTCTGGCCGATTCGGTCGCGACATGATTGCGAGAACGCGCGCAAAAGCTATCCAAGCTGGTTCACGACTGACAGCTGGCGGCGCCCCGCGCATGACACGTCGACACGACGCGCTGCAGGGGTCATTCAACCACACAAACTGGTCCCTAAAGAAAAAATGTCGGGAAAAGTCAATGCGAGCGACAGCAACACGTCCGAGGGAAAATACACGCGCGATAACTCGGCTGCCTCGATGGGATGGGCGACCACCGGGGCCAAAAATGCGAGAGCACACGTTGCGACTAATAACTTCCCGAGTTCAGTTCTTGAGCTATGAAATGTTATATAACGTTGGTACAAGAGCATCTTCAACTACAATCTGACTCTCAGAGCTGTATATCTATTTGAAAGACGGATTAAGAAAGGAATGACCTTAGGTTGACTTATATTTGCATTTGATAGACAAGTTAAGTCAGGCGAGAATGGCCGGCTCTCTTTTTCCCTTCAATCGCCATAGATGGATCATGCCTGTGCGGACACTGTCTGACGATGTAATCACTCCGTGGTGGCTTCTCCACCCTGCATAGAAATACCTACACGTGAGTGATCATTACGCACTTAGTCGATACTCCAGAGTCCCTTCCCATCCGCCTAAAATCTCGAGGGAATGCCTCCACACACACGTGATTTGTCGCCTCCAACATTATTTGGCCATATAAATTCAGCCCTTCCATGCCAGAATGGTTAACTCAGGACCAACGCCTTCATACTCAACCTCTGCGACGGCAACACCTGCCCTTTCGGCTCTGAATGTATCCGCTCTACTATGGCCCGTCATCACTGTCATGGGTAGAGCTTGCTTTAGCGTGCCACATGCAATCCATCTCTGACTACCTCCTCACCCCAGACCTCCAAAATTCAGTAGTCTGGAAACTCTCTATGGATTATGCGGCGCGCCAACGTGTGGTTTCGGCTTATGCACAACGATATACCATGTGCTAACCGGATTTATTACATACCATTTCTGGTAGTCGACTCGCGCTCGTGTCGTCTACGCCATGCTGCCTTGAAAATGACTTCCATCATTCAATGAGCTGCCCTCAAAAAGCGGAAGTCTGGCAACGCGTCCGGCCTCCTTCGTATATGGCGAATTTCCGGCTTGAAATGACTTTCCGGGCGCATTGCTTGATATGCAGTTTCCCAGTCAGTTCAGAAAGCGATCCCGCAGAAGCATGTTGTGCGCGTGCCTCATCCAGGCCATATGGCGTGCCCACTGTGTACTTTATTTGGACAACCACACCTTTAGGGCTGTCCTTTCGTCATAATCCCGCTGCAATCTCCTCCAATGGATCATTTATTTAGCTGCACCGTATGTATCTGTCCGGACCACGTCACTCTGCGACACAAGGTCAAACCTTAATAGTTGGATAAATGCACTTCGTGCCCCAGAAATGTATATACTGTACTTGATTTGATGTTATCGAGAGCTATTCTATCAGATACTGATTGAAGTGAAACTGTGCTCGAGCTTACCCGTATAGACCGGAGCTCAGTACCTTGGGCAGTGCAATTCTCCTTTGAAAGAATGCTGTATATATGCAAATCATATAGGAATGGCACGAATGGTTTGGGTAAAGATTTAGAGATGATTCGCAGTACAGTTCTGCCAGTGTAGGCGGACAATCTGACGAAAAGGGGAATATACCTTCCTACGTCAAGATTACGTGTATGCTTTTGCATCGGCATTTTGCGACGAGATTTTTCTAACCGGCGGTATTGCATGAATTGAGGATGCCTTACATACGTACATATATCCTGTTTAGCAGCAAGCTCAAGCACAAGTTATAAGCACCAGTGCTCTGTGATATTTAATGGGCCTCACAACATACTTATATACAGTTGTGGCATCTGCCCTTCCTTATCCATAACTTTTTTCAGGATAAACCTGCGCAAAGTGCGCCATTGGAAACGGGAATGCAGAGAAAAGTAATAGTGAGATAGATAGAAGAACTTATGCTAGTTGGCCAAGTAAGGTAGTCTATGAAAGTAGCAGTAAGGGGAAGTCGAGTAGATTCGAATACGATACGACCTCGTAGTAATTTTGCTCAAAGAGGTCTCGCGATAATGGCACAGTATCTGGCGAACAACTTTCCGTGATCAATTTGAGCATGTGCCATATGCAGAATGAAACTCAACTTCTTCTCTTTTCTCAGTCCATTCTTATCGCAAGCCCTCTGTTACTCTTTATTTTACCGAAGTAGATCCTCCAATGACAACCAATCCCCATGACACGGATAGGTCAGGTGTCCACATGACTGAAATCTCGCATGATCCACACATAAAATCGACAACGGCGTCGTCGTCCGTTCCGCTTTCTGTTTCGTCCTCCGTTGAACATTCCACGCTTCCGACCACAGCGAACAATGGTTCGGCTGTAGCTATGCATTCGACTTCTTCTGCAGCACCTTTGAGTGATACGAGCGACAGTCATTTACACTCTCATGAAGAAACCTTCGAGTCTGAGGAGGAGGAAGTTGCCAAGGTGCCACTGGACAAAGTGCGCCTCACGTTTCTTTTGATATCCGGCCACCGACACACAGAGGACTTTGACCCGGCCACGCCCATCGTTCAAGTCAAAAAGTATATCATGTCTCATTGGCCTCAAGGTACGTGTCTAGCTCATCGGTTCAATACACATGTTCCATACTTTATCATGAGGATAATGGAGTAATGATATGTTCTTGTAGAATGGACTCTGATGCGACCTGCACCAGACTCAGTCGTACACCTTGAATTGCTTTACCTTGGCAAATTCTTGGATAACGATGCATCCTTAAGTGGTAAGAGATACGAAGAGACAGAGATGGTCATTATTGGCTGGCGGCTAATTATCCATGCATTTTACGCAGACAAAGGCTTAATCGGTGGTCAGTCATCCACAGTCCATCTTCTTGTTCGCGACCGACAACTCAATACATCCGATAGTATGATCACTTCTTTTAATATCTCGAATCCTGTGTCATCCTCCTTAATGCTGACTTGTTCTCAAACAATAGATAGCAAGAGTCCTGAGACTGCTACAAGCTGCAAGTGCTGCATTATTCTTTGAACTTTCTTCCTCGCCCTCTCGTTGGTCTCTTACCTTTGTCTCTCTTCCCTTCTGCATATTTACACACCCAGTCTAGTCCACACGCACGCCAAATACCATTCGCATCTATCCTTCTCATACGCATGCCTATCAGTTCCTTTTACTTTGTCTCTATTGATCCACAATTTATCGCTCTAATAATGAAGTTAACAATACCACGGTGATTCTTTTTTTTTAATCATACCCTAAATCGGATCGATACATTATTTACAAAGATTGTTCAACTTAATGTAAACTGCCAGAGTATTTGTCGGGCTTAATTCATTCAAAAGCTCGATCAGCTCTGCTGACGAAGACGATCACGTGTCGCGCTGTCACTTATATGCTATTACTACGTTCAGCGCATTTCCCTGTTCCATAGCAGATGGTATACCCCGTTTATTCTGCAGTTTAAAATAGCTAAACATCACTCCTCGTAGTCTTCCGGGACATTGGAAATGCTGCACGATACGACCACAATGAACAAACCAAAGTTCCCCACTACGATGATCTGCTCTGGTGAGTATCTAGCCCTGCCGGATATTCCTCCAGATGTGTAAAGCGTAGTCTAACACCTCTCTTTCTATTTACTTCCTGAGTTTGTACTTATTACAGGTAGAAAGCTGCCGTCTATATCTAAGAGGCGGCCGTATACCCGAAGTGGGTCACTAAGTTCTTCGACAATTAAACGGAAATAGCATGTGAGCTTTATATCGTTTTTAGATAACACACTCATGCCTGGGAAACGCAATGGAAGAAGCATGAAATGGTAAGGGTCTTATTCATGAGTTCTCATGTCAAAGTTAGCGAGCTACCAGTATAAGTGGCTATTCTATTACAGCTGCGGGTGCGTTGCTCTGGAATTTACACCAACACGGACTCCTAGTATCGACTGCGTTTTTTTCATATAGCGTAGACATTTGCACTAATAGGTAGATTACTTACACAAGTTATCGTAACCAAGTTGAATCCTAAAGGCGTGCCTTAAATAGGTACAGCGACCGTCAATTTTTTTTCCTAGACTCTCCACTTTTCCAGGCGCTCCCTTCCCAAGAAAATAATGACCCATAAATATCAAGAAAGACACGACACAGATCTGCAGCCGCCATGTATCTGGCTTGATATACATACAACGTTCCAGATGCGGAGACACGCGAGTGACGAGAATATAACGCGTGAGTTCTATTGTTTTTAACTCGGATGGACTGATTATATAGCAATACTCAAAAGATCGATAACCTGGGTTTAGCGGCGCCAAAGCGTATTAGTCAATAGATAATTCTGACTGCAGATATATCAACCACTCAGGGCGGGAGTATGACATGTACTTTTGGAAGGATAATCTCATGACGGGCGTTTTTTTACCTGCTTCTCATTTTTTTTACGTGCGTAGAAATAGCCAGGGATGGATGCATATAGGTATGCAGAGAGAATGCCTGCTTTCCAGTCGCATGCAGTATATTATTTCACGACGTCAACACTGCAGTATACCCAACTGATATTACGTTGTAGTCAGACATATCATGACTTTATACCTATATCTGTCTCAAACAAACAGACGGCTGCAACAAAAGTCAGCCATTCATTTAAATAGTGGACTATTGTCTGGGATGCAAATACTCTTGCCTATAAATGATCGAGATTGTACTATATACAACGAAACACATCTCAATCTTTTACCAGGCATATGGTTATCTTTTAGGAAGGTTTTGTACTCCTCATTGAAATGCGACAGAAGGAACTGTTGTGCACCAGTCCATACATATAGGCGCAAACATATTCACACCACAGTCAGTGCCTGGTCAGATAGCTCTCAACGACGCCGACCCCTCAAGTAGAGTATACTGCATCGCCCCCGCTGAGTTTTGCATCTTGATTTTGCATGGGTATGCGGACCTTTAAATGCTCTTCCACACCCATTCTAAAGTGTGTCTCACCTTAGCATAAATCAATAGCATATACAGTATGCTAATGCATATACAGTATGCTAATGCATATACAGTATGCTTTCTCAATTCACTTCTTGGTGTCAGTGATCTTCGCTATGTTATATATAGCCACTGAAAATGCTATCGAAATGCAAAGAGTATCACAGATGTGAACACATTCAAATGGTCTGTCTCAACCTTTCATTTGTTCGAGACAACATTCAGTAGCCAACAGTATCAGACTTTAACAAAGAGCACGCACTTGAAACAATGAAATATCGTGTAATACACCAGATAACCAACGGGTAATTCAGCACAAGATGGAGATGGGTGATATGAGCACTGTTGTATTACTTTACATCAGTGGCGGTAAATAACAAGGACTAGAGCTTCTGCACGAGGGGAGCATCGGTGACATGATCGAACGAGTGCACCAAGGGGGCCATTTTGGTGTGCATAATACTGGGCAACGCGTACGTGTGTGCTAGGACGAATCCAAATTACAATCGAGTCAAAGCTTTCGTAAACGGATCAAACTGGTCAGTTCCAACGCTGCAAGACAAATTAGCGTTACGCACGAGCACACTCCATACAAACTCGCAGTAGCCCGTTTTTCTTTATGATCGGGTGCAATGCGATCGGACCTATCCTCGAATTTACACGGAAGGGAAACCGTTATCTGCTTGTCCGTGGCCCGTAGCAGCGGCCGTCTCTGATTTCAATGAGCAGCCTATTGAACAATTTCTATTCGACCATGTCGTAACTTACCTCGGCGTTCCGGATTAAACTGTGGTCGACAGAAAACCTAATTTTACTTCGGGATACGTGCAGGAGCTTTTACGCAAAGTCGGCTGCCGGTACCACCGGCATTTGACGACCACCGCATATCGGCGACAAACGAGCAGGTATCGGGAATGCTTGAATCAGACATTGTTACAGACAATCGTAAAGCTGGCACGCGACCGCAACGGCTTTGACAAGTGAAACGAGTCCTTCACTGCTGCTCTTTTGGCTATCAGAAGCATGCCGAACGAATCTACGAAGCCCTCGTCGGCCATACACCTGTTTAATTACGAATTCCACACGCCTGCTTCAACTTGTTCGGGAGCTGATACCGATACTTGCTGCACCACACGTGTTATAATATGGGAAGACGCGCGACGCACATTGATACGGCTGTTCGATGTCACGATAGCAACTATGCTGCGATTTTCAAATTTACATTTCCAGGTATTCAGTATTGCTCACCAGCGCTTGTTGCTCTCATTCTAGTTGTAGAAGGTTCAAAAGCAGATTAAACGCCTAGTTTGAATTGTCGGCATAGTGCATTCGTTTTCTTTTATTACAGATGCAGGCTGTAGTTGCCTTAAAGATTACCATGTTCTCACCAAGTGGAGTACTCTTTTGAGATGCTTTCCTATGCATTGAAAGTATGGCCACACTTCGTGTTAACCATGATGGGACATGGCATTTGGCTTGAGAATGTATTTAACCCGAGCTTACAACAGAAAAGTAGGAAACAAAACGAAAAGCTTACATTAGACTGAAAGCATTTGTAGATTTGCATAAGCGAGCGCTAAGTGAAAATTTGATCGTGAGGAATAGCCCAGCAGAATAGATGGGATGCGACAGAGCGCGATACACCGAGATCGATGTGTGTCATGGAAGCAAGTATCATACTAAACTTGTATCATCAGTATAACTTCATTCGGATATAAGCCTAAGTGTATTATTCTAGTTTAAAATGTTATGTTGTGTTTTTTAAAGAGCTCAGTGGCATTCCGTGTCAGCAATTCAGAGCTGATACGATGGCCATTGGGATGATGCGCGATAAAGTCGTCGAGCTTCTTGCCAAAATCGATGGACGAGGCCGGAGGCGCGTAAGGAAAGTCAGATCCAAAGAGCAGCCGACTTTCAGCGCCAAACGCAAGGAGCGCCTCGAGCTGCGGCGTAGACGTGGAGAGTGCGACATCCATATAGAACTTGCCCAAGCCTTGCTCAAATTCGTTGAGGGTGACAGCCGCAGTGAGGTGCGCATCACGGAGAAGTGCCGTGACACGTGACACTATGTATGGTAAAGACCCGCCGCCATGGGACAATATAATATCCAAATCCGGGTTGTCTTTGACACGGCCTTTGAGGAGTAGATCCACAGCCGTACGCGTCGTGTTGTGCGGATAATCAACCACTGGATTGGGGAGGCTGTCAGCTATAAACTGTGGTTTCAGAGTGGTCGTCGATGGATGAATAAACACGACCGCTTTATGCGCGTTCAACTTGGTCCAAATTGGCTTGAACAGATCGTCTCCAAGCAATCGATCCTGGTAGGCGGTCATGACCACGACTCCAACCGCCTCGGTATGTGTAAAGATGTAATCGATCTCGTCAAGAGTGCCTTGCACGTCCGTCCAGTCCGGCGTGGATGCAAAGTATTTGAAACGAGGCTCCCGCTTCACGATGGCGCCAACTTCCTCGTTGACCTTCCGTGCGAGCTTCCGGCTCCCGTCGGGTGAATTCCCTGCAATAGCTGGACCAGGGGATGTCACGGATAAAACAGCCTGCTTGATGCGTAGCGTATCCATCATGCCAATACACTTCTCCTCTGTCCATGTTGGCATAGGATATCCCGACGGGTCACCTCCGGACGCCTTGATGGCTGATTCATAGGTGGGCGTAATCACGTGGATATGTGTGTCGATAAAAGTACCCGTCATTTTTTGGCCGAGGCGAGATGGAAGATGAGGGGTGTCTCTTTATAAACTGTTAAGCGTCTGTATACTGTTGTATGTACAGCGGGTTTAATTTTTGGCGGGTTTTAATATAGACCGAAACAAGATCATTTTACCGGGCGGGGAATTGGGCCGATCGGATCATTCAGCGTTTTGTGCGGGGAAACCATTCTACCCTACGCGTATTCCATCGGCGAACCCCTCCCGCTTGTACCAAGATAAACCCTCTGTACGATGATAATCAGCCAAAGTAAGTTGAGCCAGACCTTCGGGATGATCTGCATAGATTGTTATCTGCGCATACGACGAGTGCACAGAGTGGAGGGGCAGAACTTTGACTTTTAAAATACCTCTGCACCCCTTCACTTTGAACGACAACTGCAACCTGTTGGTGAACGAATTAATAGTAACATTTATATCATGCAGTGATCAAACAGCATACAAAAAACGTAGTGTTTTGGACTCCAAGTAACATGGCCATGCGAAGAGGGGCAAAAGGATCACGACTCCTGGTGTCGTTTTCTCATTCCCTTCGATATTGGATACACCCTTCAAACGTGTCATCTCTGAAGCAAAGCCATAAACTTTTGGTATCCTGAGCATTCTCCGAACCAATTGCCAAGTAGACTACTGATGTATTGATGGACGAGCTGATAACACTTTTTTTTCTTGATCCGCCTCAATGAAGCGTTGGCAACAGACTCGAAGACAATATGCGAATATCGAGTAGACAATGCGCTTCCTTACGTGTATGATGATCCATCCACTGAAGTAAATGCTCCTACCTGATGGTGCGATGATAATCTACTTACGTCTTTCTTCTCTCAATCGTAGTGATAATGCCTTAGGCGCATGCTCATGGAAGAAAATACAAGTCATAGCATATTACCCAAGCCAGTTTTTCCGAAGATGAATGCGGGCGGTCTCATAGCTGGAAACCGTGCTGTAAGTCTTTTATTTTCCCAAGAAATAGCCCACCCTTCTTTAGCAAATAATAGTGGACTCCCACGATACTCTTTCGGACTCATGCTGTTGCACCTCCGCCATCATCTCGACCAAATCGTTTATGTGGATGGCTCTTATGAAGGATGTAAAGAATGCGGTGGTGGCCGCCTACATTTCGGCCAGAATGATCACATATTCATACAATACATAATGATCTTGATTACCCTTGTTCTGTTGTATTTGGTTCTTCTGACCGTATCAGGCTCATATCAGCGCGTTAGCTCCTAGGACGCTAATTTTACTCGCGCCGCAGTCTCCACTTCTTCTATCCCTTTGGGTAAACTCATTTCTTACCTGCGGCGGCATCTGAACACTGGATGATGCAACGCAAATGGAAAGGTGGGGCACAACGGCAAGATATGCAAGTCGTCCAACCTCAGTCGTTGCTACCTCTTAAGTGCGGCTTGCTCTATCAATGGAAATATACCGTGACTCGTATCCTCTTAAGATGCTGATAGTATTTGGAATTTTTTGGCCTTCACTGACCTTCTCCAGTCTGCGCTCTTTGACCACGTCTCATATGACATATTTCAATGCGAGCTTATCATCACAACCATCATGGTTTTATTTCCGAGGCGTCTTCTGTGAGCATTTCCGTTCGGGTGTGACATATGCAATGGGCGGACACAAGTCCTCACCGGTGTAGTTTATTTCTTGCAGAACTTTGATGCGTGGGGCAAGTTCTCATCCAGATAGGCTCTCCTTTATTGCCCACGGCGTCACGGTCGTCAGCCATCCTTCCATACTCGCACCTGAATAAACCATGACTATCTGTTGAGGAAATGCTAAAGTAACGATTCATGCGATGAATCATGCAAGGGACCACGTCTGTGCGCTATGGGCTCATGTTCCCTTTTGCGTTATGTATCGAAAGGAGAAAATAAGACGTGGGCAGCATTAATCGGTAAGAAAATGAAAATTCATTGCAAAAGGATGTATGGTACATGCCGCGCAGACAAAAGAAAATATGAACAATGAACAAAGAATCACTAGACACAGGCCATCTAGGTGTATTTGCTGCAAATCTCACGGAGAGTACTGGCGCTCTCCTCGAGCTGAGCACGCTCTTCCTTGGCGAGCGGGATATCGTAGATCTGCTCGATACCGTCAAAGCCAATCTTGGCCAGGACGGAGAGGGTCGTACCGAGCGAGTCAACGTAGACAGAGAGAGGACGGACTTGGCGTTTATTGAGGATGATGGCCTCGCAGAGGGATGCAACGCAAGCGCCGATACCGTAGTAAGTCGCGCCCTTGAGCTTGATAATCTCATAGGCCTTGCCTGCAATTTCTTTGCGCACCTGTTCCTTGTCCAGCTGCTGTATCTCGGGGAAGGACAAGAGAGGCTTGCCCGCGACCGTGGCCGATTCCCAGGCAATGAACTGCGAGTCACCGTGCTCACCGAGGACGTAGGCATGGATGCTCGGCGCGGAGACTTGGAGCTTGTCGGCGAGGAGGACGCGCAGACGGGAGGAATCCAAAAAAGTACCGGAGCCAAAGACTTGGTTCGTGGGCAGACCGCTGAGCTTGCGCGCAATGTGGGTGAGGACGTCGACCGGGTTGGCCACAATCATCATCTTGGCGTCCTTACGGATGGGCTGCATATCGCCGATGACGCTCTGCAGAATCTTGTAGTTACGATCGATGAGCTAACCATGATAAATAGGTGAGTGAGTATACGAGATTTGACGTCAATCATAGAACTCTACCCCAGTACGCGACTCGCCCGGCTTCTGTTTGGCACCTGCGGTGATGACAATAATATCGCACTGACCAGCTTCCTTGCTGGAGCCGCCACGCACGCGGGTGTCGCTGACGAGTTGGGCGTCGCTCAGATCAAGGGTCTGGCCGCGTACAATCTCGGGCACAACGTCGACGAGCATGATTTCAGACGCGACGTCGCGGAGCATGATGGCATAAGCGATGGTGGCACCGACCGAGCCAGCACCTACGATAGCAACACGGTTGTTTCCAGTACTCATAGTAGTAAGAGTGATAGTAGCAGTAGGATGTAAACCAAAAAAGATAAGGAGATGTGAAAGTGATGGATGTGTATTTTAAAAAAATCAATGAAATAACGCGTTTATAGTCTCATGGAAAACAGGGGTTTTACAAAGGGCGTGGAATTATTTCCAGCGGCGGAGCCACGCCCGCACAGGGCCCAACACGACCAGCAGCTCCCAAGCATGTGTGACGATCATATTGACGACAGAATAAGCCCAGAGCTGATACCGGAAGGTGCGAGGCAAAACATTGTGGCCCCATGGGTTGTTGTATGGTTCGATATAAAAGGACGGTGCCGGGTAGCCAAGATCTTGAAGCGCTTGCGGGTTTCCGCAATTGAGGCGCACAAGACATCCAAATCGGTTGGGGTCTAACACAAACAATGAAAAATATGGTAAATCAGTCCACTTTTTCTCTTTTCTTTGGAAGAATACACATCTGTTCCTTGTCATCCTTTCTTACCTGCCAGTTCCCAGTAGCTAACAATGGCAACGAAGAGGGCCCATAAAAAGAGGAGGAGGTAGTTGCGGTACCAGGCCTGGCGAAAAGCCGAGCCATAGTTGAAGATCAGCGCGGCATTGACAAACTGGAACAGCGAGACAAAGGTCAGGATGTCTGCCTCAAAGCTGTCACCGAGGAGCCACCATTTCGAGGCATCGGTTGCACGTGCGTCCCACTCGCGGCACCGGAAGAAATCGTCCCGGGTGTAGAGCCACACAAAGGCACCTGCCAAAAACAGGGCATTGATGAGGAGCTGACCTAATACTGAGGCCAGCACTTCGGGCCCCAAGATTTTGGCGGTGGGGCGGCGGTTCGAGAGACGTGGCGCGGCCTTGGCGCGGGTGACGGCAAAGGCGCAAAACACAGTGATAAAGGCATCGACGAGGATAAAGTTCCACTGCGAAAAGGAGAGGGTGTAGTAAAAAGTGCAAAACTTTACGGTCGCCATGGTCTCGCCGTACATGATCAAGTACTTATAGCTTGCAAACGACGTCGCGAGTGCGGCCCGGCCTTCACGGACGAGGTCAACGCAGGCTTGGATGCTGCGGCGACCGGTGCTGAACGGGCTGACCACGGAAGCTTCCGCTTCCGACAGGGCGATGCCGACGTGAGCTGCGCGGAGCGCACCACAGTCGTTGCCACCATCACCGCACATGGCTGTCATGGCGCGCTCCATAAACAGCTCGACGCATGCCATCTTGTCTTCCGGTGTCATGCGACCAAATACGCGCACCGAGAAGAGAAGGGCGCGGAGGCGTTCCGGATCGGTCGCGAGCAGGGTGCGAAAGGCAGCGCCTGTCATCGCGACTTCGGTAGCGGGCCGCTTAAGGCGTACGAGTGCTTCATCCTCGACAGGCTGGCCTGTGCTCATGTCCGTCCACGTGACGAGCCCTTTCTCATCGTGCGTCTGGCCTAGCAGCATAGGTTCGTTCGCGGCCAGGCCACAGGCCTGGGCAATGGCAATACCGGTAAGCACATTGTCACCCGTAATCATAACGGCGCGCGTGTTGCCCTGGTCCTGCAGCTCGGCGATCGCCGCAGTCGTGTCGTCCTTGAGCAGGTTCTTGAACACGAGCAAACCAACACATTGCACGTCTGCCTCGAGTTCGTCGCGCGTCCAGGTGCGCAGCTGGTCGATATCGTCGATGGGGCCGAGATCACGGTGGGCCATCGCGAGCACATAACAGCCCTGCTGTGCGAGATCCGTGGCAGTCGGGTCCTGCGTGAAACGCTCAAAGGAACCCTTACAAAAGACGTGCACGTGCCCCTCAGGGTCTTGGACGGCGACCGACATGGAGGCCCGTGCGTGCTGGAATTCAAAGCGCTGCACGACTTTGAGGGGAGTCCCGTCGATATCCACCGTGTCCTGATCAAAGCGGCACCCGGTCGCCTGGTACATGACAATGTCGACCGGATTGCCAATAAAATCGCCGTTCAAGGTCGTGACGGCGTGGCAGGTAGCCATGCCCATGCGGAGCAACTGCTCGTTCTTCTGGCTAGTTTGCAGGTCGTGAAAGGTCGGCTTGAGCGGACCTACCCTGTTGTCGTTCAGAGTAGGACAGGCGCCAAAGTATTCCAGACCTTCCTTGGTGAGGGTTCCTGTCTTATCAAAGCAAAACACCGAGACCTTGCCAGCCATGAGGATACGCGGCAGGTCGACACAGTAGATGCCCATCTTTTTCAACCGGCCGCCTGCTACTGACTGACCCACCACCAGTATGGCTGCAATGATGGTGCATATGGTTTAGACAAAGAGCTCTTAAATAATCTCTTCCCTTCATTAGATCTTACCTGGCAGTAGAGGGTTCATGACCTGCGCCGCACACACCGTACCGTAAAACCACGCTGTCATACCTGTGCCACCGAGCCACCAGCTGCCGATGCCGAGCAGGAAGAGGGCCCAACACAAGAGAATGGCAAATACGATGCGGAGCTGACGGTGAAAGACAAATGCGACCTGAGCAGGATAGAGGATCTTTTGGACCAATTGGCCCTTGTCAGTATCGGTGCGCGTCGCCTCAACATGCGCGGTCGCGTTGTCGGTTTGCTTGATCGTGGTGCCCGCAAACAGGCGGTTCTTGCTCGAGATGCCCTCGCCTGGCCGGGCCGGGAACTTGCGCACCGGGAGCGGCTCACCCGTGAGCGAGCTCTCGTCGACAATGACGTCGCCCGTCAGGACCAGCGCGTCGACCGCGATGGTGCGACCGGCCTCGAGGCGCAGCACGTCGCCGGGGACAAGGTCGGCGGTGGAAATGATGCTGTCCTGTTGATCGCGCCATACCGTGCAGGTGTCAACGTGCTCGGCCATGGCCTTGATGCGGCGCTCGGAGCGGAGTCGTACAATCACCTTGATGAGCGCGGCGAGGAGGATAACGCCCGTGTCGGCGACGCCGATCTGCCAATACGCGAGATAAAAGTAACACCACAGGATCATGATTTGGTACACGTAGAAGAAGCCTGTCAGTCTACACAAAATAAATAAAAGACATCGAAAAAATCAGCATTGCTGTCTCTCGGTCTCTCCCATTCTCCATGAAGGAAACTTACTCTTGCCAAAAGGCATGCAAAAAGTGGGGCACATGCACTTGGATAAGATTGGGGCCCAGTAAAGCGAGTCGTCGCGTAGCCTCTTCAGTGGTCAGACCCTCGTCCATGGTTTTCTTTTCATCTTGGGGCGTGTAACGTTCGAAAGCGTGACCGTCGTAAACATAGCGCGTGCAACGATATTCGACAAAACGCGTGCCATCTGGGGTGGTCTGCACAGGCACCGTCGCCACTGTATGGTCCAGCCCAAACCAGGCACGAATACGATTTTCGACATGTTCCATACGACGCGTCTCGTCCTTGGAGAGTACGGCGTGGACGTGTCGAGGCTGCTCAATTTGCATATACGTGGCGTGCGCGACCGGTTGCCTGATTCGCAGGAAATTGCGCAATCGGGCGCGCATGACATTGATAACCAGGTACCAGCTCGTCGACAGAAACCAGGCTACACAGAATGCTTTACTCGACAAGTCGTAAGACTCGTAAAACAAGCCGTAGGGCACGCCCGTTACCTTGGTTTGAAATTAGAGTCGCTTTGTACATTTTTCTTTTGTGATACTCACATAGCCATAATAATCCAGTGAAATGACGAGCAGAAAAATCATCCAGCCAACGGAGACGCACGCCATGTAGATCGCCAACGCCGAACCAAAATAGTCATTACTGTACCCCTTGAAGAGGCGCGTGCCATCTTGAGCCACCACCTCCTTTTTTTTCATTTCATAAGATAAGAAAGCCTTGGATCAGAAACGATACATGGCCCCCAAAAAAAAATTAGATTCTACCTTTTCACGCCAGCGCTTGTAGGGGATCCATAAGGCAAGCAAGACGAAGAAAGCGCCATAGATGCCCATGTAGCTCAGAAAGACGGGTGCACGGCTGGGAAACTGAGTTCCGGAAGCGCTGCGCGGACATTGAGCCTTGTCCCACTGATAGTCATTGGTTTGGGTGGCATTAAGGGCAGCATTGCAGGCGCGCACGAGTTGGGCGTCTTCCTGGCCTGGATCATAATGGGGAATATCGACGGCCAGGGTCGTGGCGCATGGCATGACTCGGGAGGAACAGCTGCAGACGCTGCTGGAGGAGGGGCAAGTGCGGCTGCAGCTGCCGTCGGGGCATAGTGGGTAAGGGCAGGTCGTAGGGCTGATCTGGGACGGACAGAGCGCGCGGTCGGTGACGCAGAGGGCCGGGCAAGGGACGTTGCGTTTGGTGATGGCAGGGCACGCTGTGCCATTATAGAATGACTTGTTGACTGGGAACCGATCAGTACAAGGACCCTGTCAAATACATTATTTTTTTTTCACCTTGGTGGAAGCGTGGAAATGCGTGGCTGGAAGCGATCCCGCAGAGGAGAATACAAAGCGCCGAAAAGAAGAGGCGCATAGCACACGGTTTCAACAACCAGGATCAAGACAGTGGAGAAAAAAAAGACGAAAGCGAAAAACGAAAGAGAGCGAGGGAAATAAAGAGAGGAAGAGAGATAAACGAAAGAAGAGGAAGTTCAAAAAAGAAATGAAAAACAAAAAAAGGGCCGAGCGAGCGAGATATGAATGCATCGTATGCAAATTGTAAGAAAATGAATAATTTTTTTAATCATGCGTAGGGTAGTAGTAATCTATCATCTTATCGGTATGACCGAATTAATGGTCCTTGATGGCAATGGCAAGCGCCTCGTCTTCGTCCATGAGAACGTCCTCCTTTTGCTGGTTCCGTCGCCGTCTGCGTTGCCACTCGTATCGGAAAACGGCCATGAAGAAGTAAAGGACGAGCACGACCACCAGGACTTGGATGAACAGCGTGTTCGGGTCCGGATCATGGATGCTGTCTGGCTCAGGCAGGTGGATCGTGTCCTCGTCACCCATATCTACAGTGGGGGTTGCCTGCAAGGCATCTTCGAATGCTATACTGGCTGTAGTGGCAGTGGTGGCGGTAATGGCTGGTTTGTGAGGGCGTGCGACGGGCTTAAAGGATGTCTCGGGAAAAAGGTGAAAGTTGTCATAATCCAGCTAGCGAAGCGAGAGACAACAGCATGTTTAGGAAATTAATTTCGGCAGGACAAAGCAGGACTTACGACGACCATGCCCTGGACACGGGCGACGGATGCTGGGCGGGGTGTGGTCCACCGGAGCGTGACAGGCCAGTGCTTGGGTTTGGCGTCGACATGGCCTAGCGTCGCCTCCTCGTCCGCTGCCTCGGCTTCCTGCTCTTCGCAGGCAACCGGCGCATAGACCGTTTCGTCATAGTCCACAAAGGAGCCGATCGTCCGGTTGCGCTCGTCCTTGACTTGGATCAGCATGCCCTGGTACGGCCGTGTTTTGGGTCCATCAATAGTGATGGTCATCGGCGATGTGCGAGCCACTTTGATGCGGTAGCAATCGTCGCACGTGGATTTCGACGGACCGTGCCCAATCGTGGCCATCAGGTCGAGGTGACACTATTCCAATGTCAGCCAAGAGGCCCAGTTAAAGCATGCTGTGTGTGTGCTTACTGTTCCCGGTGCGTTCGGGTAGCCTTCGACATTGACATAAAGTAATGCGATGAGGAAGACAATATATGATGTCCTCCGTTTGAATTTCATTTGGTATACAAGGAAAAAAAAAAAAAAAAAAAAAAAAAAGAGGAAAGTGAGACAAAAGGAAGTGTCTTCTCTAATTGTCCCGCTCAAAATAGACGTTAAAAGACACACATTTGAAACCAATGTAGGCTATAATTTGTTCCCCTTTTCACCTTTATTATTATTATAATTTAGTGCATACCCAGCCGACCTTTCTCGCTCTCGAGCCGTGAGTACAGCATGTAGAGCGCCATCTGATTGCTCTCTGGCGTGCCCGTGATGGTGACCAGGCGTTCGTTGGTGTTGCCGTGCGGGTCTGCGATCTTGATGTGGCTACCGCTGAGCTGTCGGATTTCGTTGATCTTGGATCCGCCTTTACCAATAATGCATCCCACCTGGCATAGAAAAAGAAAAAGAGACAAAAAACAAAAGACGTCAGCCATCGTGCTCTCTTTTTGTTGCCCAATCCTAGCTGGAACTTACCATCTCGTTCGGGATAAAGATCTGCTGTGCTTGAGGGGTGGCCACCATGCCGGCCATGCCGTACTCGCCTTGACGGCCTGAGGCAGCGGGTGGGGATCCATAGGCACCGGCAGCTGCGGCAGCCGCGGCGGCTTGGTAATAGAATTGCTGTGGGTTCATGCCACCCATGGGCATACCGCCCATGTGACCCATCATGTTCTGATAGGGGTTCATGGCCGCGTTGGCAGCGGCTGGGCTCGAGCCACCCCCGCTACGGCTCATGGCGGGGTAAGAGTTGCGCATACCGGGCGTCATGTTGCTCATGCTGCTCATGCGGTGCTGAGGCTGGGGCTGGTACTGCATGCCTGAGTTGTGGTTCGCGCGCTCGGGATATTCGGCGAGAATTTCGGCGATTTGCTGGATGGCGAGGTGGACAGCGGCTGGGGTGCCGATGATGGTCATGGTGCGCTCTGTCGAGAGCGGAAGGACTTCCTCGGACGCGCTCACGCGAGCATTCGAGTGTTCTTGGATGGACTTAATGACCGAGCCGCCACGGCCAATGAGGGTGCCCATGCGCTGGTCGGCGACCAAAAGGCGGATCGTGAGCGCTTGCTCTTGCGCGCCCTCCTCGGACGCTTGCATCTCGGACAAGATCTTTTCCGCCACAAGCGAGTACGCCTAATAATCATACGCAGGGATGAGTTTTTTTTTGTTTCCAGCGTTGACCATTCAACAAGCCATGTCATTTACCTTGGAGACAGCATTGACAGGACCGGAGACGGTCAGGATGCGTTCGATCGCGCCCTGGACAATATCCGAAATGGTGACGCGTGCGGCCGAGTACTCGCGGATCTCACTCACGTTCTTGCCGCCGCGACCGATAATGACACCTGCGTCCTTGGTGCTGACGAGCGAGCGCAGCGAGATGGAGGGGCCCGAGGAAGGCGAGCCCACTGAGGTCGCGTCCTGGGTGTAGTGGACGGGCGCCGCCTCGGCCGAAATGGATGCGGCGGGTTTGTTGTTTTCATCTTGCGATTTGTGGTCTGTTTCATCTACCAGTACCTTGACGTCGTCCTCGTCCTCTGAGAACTCTTCCCACTTTTTCCGGCGGTAGCGCTCCTTGTTATCATTCGCATTCGAGTTGTTGTTATTGTCTTGGCCTGCAAAATGGGGTGCTTTCGTTTCCGGGTCGGGCACAGCCTGGCGCTTGGGATGGCGGTCTTCCGGTCCCAAGTTTTCATCGTCGGAATCGACATCGTCATTCTCGAGGCGCGGTCGCTTGGTGCGATCCAAGGGCGATCCGCCAATCTCGTTTTCTTGTGTGCTGGACATGGTACTGTGCGCTAAGAAAAAGAGAGTCGCTTGTGAGTATCGAGGTACTTATGTTTGCGTCACGTATGTCTGTTTGTATGTATGGTTTGTATATATGTGTATACATATATATGTACGTATTGGTATGTGTGTGTGTGTGTGTGTGTGTGTGTTTGGCTACGAAGGTGAATATGGACGTGTCCCGTCACGTACTTATTTCCTTTTTTTTTCTCCCTGGGTGATCGATCTGGTGATACATAAGCAACGTCAGGTGTATATGAGTGAGTGGGGATGGCCGAGAACGAAAACACAGCACTTACCGGTTGAAGAGGATCGATGCGTCAACAAAGGGTGGTGAGAGTGGTATTTAAATGGGTCTTGTGTAGGTCAGGTGTATGTGAAGGTTGGGGTAGGAAAGAGAGTCTCTGTGTATGGGGAAAAAAGAAAATAGAATGTAAACAGGTGCGTGGGTCAACAAGGAGGTAAATCGCAAGAGTGACAACAACAAAATAGCAGATTTAAAAAAATGAGAAAGTCGACAACAGCTATGCCTCTCATATTGGCACGTTGGCTTGCCTCAAGGTTTCCGATAAAGGTAACCCAGTGAAAAGCGACATGATTGAGAGGCGACTGTTGTGAATGGCAAGAGAAAGCATGGTTAAAGAAATAAAGAAAATGTGACAGTACCGTTCGTGAGTGTGTGAGTGTGTGAGTGTGTATGTGTATGTGAGTGTAAGTGGTGTATATGAGCAATCAAGCCGTGGAGGGGTGCGATGGCTTTTAGCTTGGCGGATGAGAAAGGATAAGCGAGACGGATAGAGTGGTTCAAAAAGACAGAAGAAACAAGAAAATTATGGCAGTGGGTAAGTTTATGATCTTTCGGTGTTGGGAGGCCCCCCACATCCACTTTCTGTGGCTGAAAGAATAAATCTGTTGCCTTCAGTCTTTGCTTTCTTATCATCCAGTGGTACGAGTCACGTACACAGTTTACAACAGAGTACGTCTTGCGGTCTCTCTTATTTTCTGTCTGCGTCTGCTTGTAGAGATAGACTCCCTGGCCATTCTTCATTCCTGCTCTATCTTTTCTTCTACGTCCAGAGCGCTCAACTCGCTCCACTGCCACCCTTCGTTCCACTTCCATCGATACTGTTACTTAGTTGCCCTTTCCTTTTATCTCGACGCTTGTCCTTTGATTCCCTTTTACTGCAGTCATGATGGTATGGACTTATCATGGGTCTTTTTATTAGCATGGATAGAACGCGACCCAACAAGCAGGGTCCGGTCTAGAGAGGAGGGATTTTATTTTCGTGGCAATGATTTGCGCAGTGAGAGACAGAAGGAGAGAGTGACGTATTTGAATCGCCGCGCGTTCGAACAGGACAATTCGCTGCCCAAGAAGCTTACGCGTTGTCTTATACTCCCTTTTTCATACTTTTTTGATATGGCCACCAAGCACAGTTTACCCAAGGGCGGCTTCAGCTTTGACAATTACGCAAGGTACACTACAAAAGGGGCAACTTAGCTGCTTTGGGAGCACTCATCCTTCATTTCCTAGAAACAAGTCTCTCGAAGCCAAGGGCGTCCGACCTCCCAAGGCCACGAGCACAGGTACCACCATCGTCGGTGTCCTTTTCAAGGTAAACGACCGTCATACACACTGAGCACACCGTACTTACACCTTCCTTGCTGCTTAGGATGGTCTGTGTCTCGGTGCCGACACGCGTGCGACGGAGGGTCCCATTGTGGCCGACAAGAACTGTGAAAAGATCCACTACATTGCACCCAACATGTAAGCAGTAGACACCGACACACGCACCCAACACATACTTGAACGACGCAACGGAAAACTCATGTTATCTTTCTCAGTTACTGCTGTGGTGCAGGTACGGCAGCTGACACGGAATCGACAACGAACCTGATTAGCTCTCAGATCGAGCTTCACAGCCTGTCGACCGGACGGAAACCGCGGGTGGTGACGGCCATGACGATGCTCAAACAGATGTTGTTCCGATACCAAGGCCACATTGGCGCTGCGCTTGTCCTCGGCGGCTTTGATGCCACCGGCCCCCATCTGTATACCGTCTACCCTCACGGCTCCACCGACAAGCTGCCCTATGTCACCATGGGTTCCGGTTCCTTGGCTGCCATGAGCGTCTTTGAAAGCCGATGGAAGCCCGATATGACGGTAATGTTTTAAAGGAAATGAAGACGAGAAAAAAAGGGGGGGTACATCTTTGACTGTCATTTTACTCATGTATTATTCTATGTCTTTATTTTCTTTTTTTACAGCGTGAGCAAGCAATTGAACTCGTCAAGGATGCAATCGAAGCCGGTATCTTCAATGATCTCGGTTCGGGTTCGAACGTGGATGTGTGCGTCATTGAAAAAGATGGAACCGACTACCTTCGGAACTATGCTCGGCCAAACGAGCGTGGTGTCAAGGAGCAGAGCTACAGGTACCCGCGCGGCACCACCGCCGTCCTCAAGGAATCCATCACCAACCTCGTCGACGTCTCGGAGGGCGATGCCATGGATATCTCTGTTTAAAGCCTTTCTTTTTCCTTTCCTCATAATAAAAACGAGTTTTTTTTCTTCCTCTCCCTCTCTATCACTCTCTTGCCCTCTCGCTTTGTCTTTCTCTAGCATGTAATTGACATGAAGCATATGTCCCTTTATGGAAACGTCACGTCACCTCTTTTTACAGTATAAGTTCTACTTTTAGTTCAATGGCCATATTTGCTCTGCTGTATTTAATGCTATATTATGGTAACTTTTAAGATTTACCGCGCCCCACCTGATATAGAAGCATTGGATAAGAAAATTAGAAATTAAGCGAACCCACTTTACTTGGTTCCTAACTAATAGATGAAAGTAATGCGACGTGCAGATTCGACAGAAATAATAGCCTTGAAAAATAGTGGATAATGTAGTCAAGGTTGATATGACAAGAGGGTGCTGCTTTGTGACACGAATGACATACGTTGAGGGCTTAAAAAAGAGGGCTGATGTTGTTGGATACCACCATGATGATGTATTTGAGACCTTATTATACGTCAATCGTGCTGCAAACTGTGTTTGCATGCAGACCCAGTGCGACGAAGGAGACATATACCATGAGAAAGGGAAGAGCATATTGCATGTATAAGCACCTAGGTTCGGCTTTAGGATAGACAGTATGGATGCGCTTTTGTGTGTCCATGATACTACAGGCTAATCCGAGGGCACGTTCTCCTTGAGAAACGCTATCTATCCCATCCAAGCTATCTCAGGAGTAGTAGCAGTGGCAGAAAACATGGCCCTAATGCCTATGTATCCTGCGCGCGTGTGTGATAGTGCTCCACTTGATTTATCATGACGTAGAGCACTCCAGATACACAGGGCAATAGGGCCTGATGTGTATGTGTGCCAGAAAGAAAGATCGATCACGGTCGTGTTGCAATAAATCATGATGAGAAAATGTAAGCACGGCTTGCAGCCATCCTCAGATCTTTATCTACGTACATGACCCCAAACAAAGGCTCTTGTATGTATGTGCTTATGTACGCAAAGGGTCATGTTCCCTTTCTAAGCGTAAGCGGGTAGTCAACGGTGTTTATGGCTTTGTGTCATCCTGTGGGGCTAATGCACTTTCAAGTGTCCGGTCAGTACAATTCACCGGTACCGGAACTTCAATGAAGGCTGCACGCAAACGTTCACGAGGCCATCCCCATTCTTTTGTTCTTTCTTTTTCCCAGTGATTCTTTGTCTATTCACGAGATATTAATGAAACGAACAAGAAATGTTTCTTTCAGAACAAAAGGGGAAATGCAAAGAAAAGATGGAGACCGACCGAGTGGTATTGACCCGTGATCTGGATAATGGAGACATGTACGGAGACGGGCGCCGGATGGGGGAGGGGCGGAAGGAAATTACTGCACATTATATGAAGGTCTTATTGTAGGAAGGTCATATTGGATTCTTCGACTTTCTTTTCCCCGGGATCGCAAACCAAAGAAATAAGTGCGGCATACATAATTCTTCTATCTGCAACAGATAAACATGCTCATGACAGGATGTGCTCGATGACGCCGCACGTGAGTAAAAGCAAAAAAAAAAAAAAAATATAGCAAAATAGCAAAAGCAAAAATAAAAAGAAAGAAAACATAAAAAAAGGACCCAAGCGTTCTCCACATATAAATAGACCCAATCAAGCCCCTGGGTCCCTTTCTATTTCTTTTCTTCTTTACTTTGTTCTCGTTTTCTACTCTTTACAAAAGACAACATTATCGTCCTCGCTTTCTCTTCATGACGACGCTGCACACACCCTCTTCTTCTTCTACTTCCTCCACCGCGTCGTCGTCACCATCGTCGAGCACGGCACCCCTCAGCCTCCTTCAGGAAGGCTCGTCGTTGGAGCATCATCGATGGACGTCGCTCACTTCGACGCTATTTCTCTACGGCGACAACGACACCGGAAAAGAACCGCACCGGCACCGATGGTGGGACGAATCCCAATTGGCGGTTGAGCTCGCAGACGATAGCGAGACAGCCACCCCACAAACGAAGAAGCGGTCGTGGTACGCTAAGCGAACGCATACCTTGCGCCGGTTCCATACGGCCGGGCACAAAATCTCGCGCTCGTTTCGCAGGTTCACGGCCGGCCTTGTCTAATATTATTGTCTTATACGCTCTATATTCCCTGATTCTTTCATGCACGATCTAAACTTTTTTGCTTGGCTTTTTGTTTTTTCTTTCTTTATCTTCTCTCCCTCGCTTTTCTTGGCCTTCATCCTATCTACTCTGTAACATAGTGTGTGTATATTACTTTTCTTTTTCTTTCTTTTCTTCTTTCTTCTTTCTTCTCTTTACTTTATACCATCGCAATTTGCCCCCGTCCCGCCCAAAATGATAAAATTATTTAAATCACATTTATATATAATCGTCTTCCTTGTCAGGGTAAAGCTCGTTGTGGGCGAGGGCGGATACGCAAATCCGATCGTAGAGTTCACGCGGTAGAAAGTTGTGTGCCAGGGCTTCCACACTGGAGGTATCGGATAACTGACCCTGTCTATATGAAAAAAAAAAAAAAATCGGGAGAAGGGGTAGGGAATGCGTGTGTTAAATCATGCCACAAAAAAAATCATGTCATCTCGAGATAGATAAAATGAATCACGAATGTGTATGTGTATGTGTGTAAGGTGTGTATGTAGATGGGCTGCAAGTACCTGTGCATGAGGAGCTCCACGTCGCCAGTGGTGACCACGTCGCGTCCTGCATGTTCTGCATAAGCATTCAGGTCGCCCATCACCTGCTCAAAGAACATGCTCGTCCTTTTCAAGGAAGAAAGAAAGAAAGATTGAGTTATAAAGTATAGAACGAGCAATACGAGGCTGGCGTACACTTGATTAATCCTTTCGTTGCCTTGGACGGTGATGGACTTGTTCGTGAACTTGGAGACGACTTTGCGGACCACCTGTCGCGGCAGCATATAGTGGCCCCTATTCGACCCCATTGAGTAAAAACAGAACAGCGTCGTTTTCGGGGAGAGAAAAAGTAATCCTTTTCT
Organism: Syncephalastrum sp. PYS2702; assembly: GCA_023630325.1. Lineage (NCBI taxonomy): Eukaryota > Fungi > Mucoromycota > Mucoromycetes > Mucorales > Syncephalastraceae > Syncephalastrum > Syncephalastrum sp. PYS2702. The sequence continues at coordinate 257,617 of JAMAMT010000019.1, forward strand.
TACCGATGTTTTCTGTCGTGGAGGAATCTTGAGGTATAGTGGGCAGGTTCGTTTGGCCGGATTCGTGTGGATTGCGTGGATCTAGCAAGGGAGAGTGAGTGGGAGTGGAAATGTCTCATTTAGAAAGACTTACTCGTCAAACAAATCATGCGATGAGCCGTCAGGCGGCGAGTTCGTGTTTGATAAGGGCAACGGCGGTTTATCAAGGTCGAAATCCATGATATCATCGATTGCATGATGGTGTTTTGTCGGCATCGCGGGTTCTACCCCCTCCATGGGAATATCCTCGCCAAAGTCGAGTGCGTCATCGAATTCTACTTGGGGGTATCCTGCATCACCCTCAATTTGGACCGCTTCTTCAGCTGCTGGTGCTGCTGGTACTGCTGATGCTGATGTCGATGCTTCTGGCGCTGCCATAGGCAATCGTGGTGACGCTCTTCGCTCCGGTATCTTTGTCTCCGGTTCATCTATGTCTTTTGCTGGTTCGCGTGTGGAGGGTGGTAAGAATGTCTGCGATGCTTTTTCCTGTGTCGTGGTCGTGGGCTCATATATCTGACTCCTAGGTAGAGCAGATACAGGCACAAGCGCAGGAGCAGGAGCAGGAGCGGGAGCGGGACCGGGAGCGGGAGCATGAGGAACGTGAGGAGATATCGGCGGTGGGGAAGGAGAGAACGTACGCACGGGTGATTCCACGGGAGGAAGCAGCGGCCCTGCGCCAAGGATGTCCTTACCCTTACGAAGACGTCTCCGCTCTCGCTCTGTCTGCTCAATCCATTGTGAGGTATCGATCGATCGCGGTGGTTGTGGTGACTGTGTCAATGGCTGCGTCTGTGTTTGCATCTGTGTCTGTGTCTGTGTCTGTATATGCTGTGACGAGTGCAGCCATGGTGAGGCGGGTGGCAAGGAAGGCAGGGAGGGCGTGTGGGGTCGGAGACTGTCGTGACGACGCAGGACGTCCTCGGTGAGTCGTGGTTTGGCTTCGCTTGTGTCGAGCAGCGAAAAGTTGGATTGAGTATGGTACGATAGGGTTGAGAGGCTATCGTCAAAGTCGTCTGCGTCGGGTGCGTTCGGTCGACCGCCCCGCCGGTGACGGAACCCGAGGTGCCCGATCGGCGGTCGATCCGTCACTTCGTAGGAAGGTCGTGTTCTCTTGCGAATTAGCTCGAGCCGCTCCTTGAAGCTTGGCAGCGTTGTCGTGTCTACTAGCACACTGGAATAGTCTGTCGTGGGCGAGTTCCTGGCTGACGGCGAAGCAGCATTCGAGACTGGGAAAGGACATGACATGAATAACATGAATATGCACGCATGAATAGAATCAAAAAGGCAAAGAAGACGTACATCGTGACATGACGCGTGAGTGAGTCGGTGGATGTTGATCAAAACGCGCCAGTGGTGTATATATTATATATGTGTGCGTGTCTATGCGATCGCAGTTGCGGTTATCGTCAAAGAAAAAAATATGTGTATAAAGAGGGATAAGCGGAGAAGTAAATCTTAAATGGTTGATCACACAAAAAGAGTTATGCAAGCATCACGGCGAATCGGATGCGGGTATTCATTGGTATCATACACAATATATATTATAAAAGAGGAGAGAATGAAAGAAAAGGAAAATAAAAAGGAAGGAAGAGACTAAGGATGAGGAGGGGAGGGGGGGACAGTCTAGGCTTCATCGGGTTCAAAGATGAGGCGGTAGTTATCGAGGATGGTCTGGACGACCCTGACCTGCCACTGCGTTTCCGCGAGCCGCTCGGCATCTTGAGAGTCTATGCTGCCGGTGTCGTTGCCCATCAAGGTCAAGCCAAAGATTGTGGCGAGATTGGCCGTCCCCATCTTGTTATATCGCTGGTGCTGTTGGACTCTGTCAGGTAGACGATAAACGGAGGAGTGAGTTTTCTATCCTCCACGCCATAACATCAATCAGAAATCCGCGCTTACTTGTCCAAGTGACCCATGAGGTATTTGAGCGTGGCATACTGCGCGTCTGGAAGATCATTGATCACGGTGTGAAGGCCCAGCACACGCATGCGTTCGTCTTCAATTTCTGCACACACACGCGAGAACTCAGTCTCATGCACTGGGTGTATATATAATAGTTAATTCTGACTTACTGGCAGCATTCAAAAAGTGATGATAAGCTGAGCGGGGAAAAAGGGGATCAGGGAGTTCGCGGAACCAGAGTTTGAGGACGCTCGTGATATTGTTAATGTCGGAAATGTACTCCTCCGCCAAAAGATTGACACCGCGGCAGTCTACAATGTAGACACTTAATATGCAACCCCCTTTTTCATGATCCATTGTTTTAGCTCACCTCGATCAAACGCAGCCCGCAGCTTCTGGATCTGCGTGTTGACACCTGAGATGCGGTAGATACCCACCGTGTTCAAACCATAGGTCTCGATGGCCTCAGCACACTTGCGCAGAATCAGCGGCACCTCCTCGCGATCGCGTTCCATCAGGATATTCAGATCTACACCAAACACCGGGTTTGGATTGAGCGCGCTCAGGGCGGTGGGGGACATGCTGTATTCTTTGAAGGGGATCTCCTGCTTGTGCGTGCGTGTGGTCGAGCGGGTCGAGTACGACTTGATAAAGTCAATCATGTCGCCGTCCTTGTCGATCTTCTCTGTCAGCGAGCGTAGGCCCAGTCCGTCATCATTATCGAGTGCAAGACCGTCGGCGGTCAGGGCTTGCTCGTATATGTAGGCGTATCTTGCCAGCTGATAGCGCAGCGCGACACAGCATTCGTCGCCAATGTCTTTAAGGGCAGAAAGGATTTTGGGTAGGTGGAACTGGAAATAATCCTGGCGCGACGCGTTGGTTGCCTGCAGCTGCTGTCGGTAATTCTGGTCTGCCATCGTGGCTTTCATGCGCGCTTCTTCTTCCAATTTGTTGAGCTGGAAATATGGAAAAAATAAATAATAACAAGTGAGCACACGTGATACAATGTGTATCATCCTTGGTTTTACCTGGGCCTGTGTCTTGTTGTTTTTAAAGAGGCCCTTTTTGGGCACATGCAGAGGATCGTTGTTTTTCTGGAGGATGGCCCGCTCCCACTCTTCGCTTTGCATTTCATATTTCTGCTTAAACTGGGGGGGGGGGGAGGTACATGTGAGTTGTCACCATCGACCGGTAAGACTTCTTCCTTTTTCCCAATCACATATCTCATAAAGATGTATATTTACCTTTTCCAAAGTGACGTCTGCTTCTGCCATCATTTTCTCGTGTTTTTGACCAATGTCCTTGTGCTACACCAGAAGAGAGGAGAGAGAGATTAGCAACCCAATGCGAATGTTTTGATTGTGGTACCTGTTTCCGTCCTTTCTCGGTATCCTTGTACAAGAGCTGCAAATCATCAGCGACCTCGGTGACATCGGCAGAGAACCGCACACGCTGCTCGCCGATGGTCTCATGGACTTTCAGGAACGAGGTCCAGGCATCACCGTACGTGCTATGAATGTGCGTGTGTGTGTGTGAGAGAGAGAATAGGGTCAATAGGCGATCGAAAGAGCAGGGAAAGGAAAAAGGAGTAACGGGGGAAGGGGAGAGACTCGATCACTTGTCATGTCGATAGGATGATTACCCAGAGCGTGGATGTGCCTTGTCGAATGCTTCTGCAGTGGATTGCGCTAGTTTGACCATCTGGCGGCCGTATTCCTCCTCAATGGCGGCGCGTTTTTTCAGGAACAGCATGGCGTCCTGAATAAAATATGGATAGGTATGATGAGTATGTTATGTTATGTTATGCTAGGCTAGGCTTTGCTAGGATAGGATGATTATATCTCCTACTCATGCAAGAGCGATTATAAAAAAAGCGCGTGTATTATTATATGTATATTTTTTTTACCTTGGCCGCGTGCATATCCTGTTTGACTTTTTCTAAAAGACACTGAAACCCTGTTTGCTGTGATACGATGAGCGACATCAATAGTGGAGGGCGGGGGATGAACCACCTACATCGAGTTCCATCAATTGGGTCAGGACATCCTTAGTGCGCGTGTCCGATTCGGGTGGCGATTGGGTCTTTTCGTCGTGGAAGGGCGTTTCTGGCGAGGGACGCGCATCGTCTGGTTTGAAGCCCTTGTGTTCATCTGGCTTGAGCATCGTCAGTGGGCGTGAAGAAAAAGAAAAAATATAAGGTAAGAAAAAAGAGGAGGGAAATAAAATATGAAATCAAAAAGAATAGAAAGACAGCGCAAGAGAAAAGGGAAAGACACACACAAAAAGAGAGACAAGAGGGACAGGGAGAATGGGTTTGCAGTGTTTAGACGCCATATTTGGTAAGGTAAAAAGTTACCTTTAATACACAATTGAATATCACTGTCCCAGTTACTCAGCTGTGTGCGCATTCGATCTGACTGGGCAGGGAATTGGATATCAGCATACGGCTGCATTTTTCATGTGGTATTGTCACACCTTCTCACTCTCCGTTTCTTCTTCTTCTTTCTTTGTCTCTCCTACTTTTTGCTGCTTCTTTTGTTGTCCTTACTGAACAAAGCAAGAGCGAGACAGAGAGGGCCAACGACCCAAGCCCAAGCACGACTCACCTCTTCTTCTGACCGACTTCAACCGCCATGGCCTCCTCGCTGCCTCATGACGTGCTGCTGGCCATCAACCGCCACCTGAGCCCCGACGATCGCTACGCCTGTTTATTCGTCTGCCGGCAGTGGTACATTGCGTTTGCAATGCCGTTTTACGAGACGGTGGTGCTCAAGGACGATGTCGGGTGCGAGCAGCTGTGCCAGACCCTGGAGGACGACTTACACCAGGCGCAAGTGACGCAGCAACGCCCGGGCCGTCCGCTCCGCCCGCTGCTAGACGCCATATCGCAGATCAAGCTCCACATGACCGAGACAGACCATCTGCTCATCACCGAACTGCGCCGGATCGCCTTGTTCTGCCGCTCGCTCAAGCGCCTCGAGGTCTCCCTCCTGTGGGACATGGCCCCGGAGCTGATCAAGAAGGCGCTGCAGGACCAGAAGGCCCTCGCCGCGTCCGTCCAGCACGGCTTCTTTTGCCACCTGCCGCCCCAACTGACGTGTCTCCAGCTGCGTGTGCCCATGATGGAGCGCGATATGGTGCACGATCTGCTCTGCCATATGCCGAATCTCACCCACTTTGACATCAACTGGATCGCGGGCGTGTGGTCCCTGCCGGACATGGACCGCCTCCACCGCGCCTGCCCGCGCCTCGTCGACTTGCGCATCACCGCCGACGTCTACGCTCCCAGCCCCGACCCTGGCCCTGGCTCCGACAGTAGCCCAAGCCCAGACACACCTGCTGTGGCCCCCGCTGCCCTCAAATACCTTTACGTCGCCATGTATCGCGGCATGTCCGACCTGTTTGCTGACTGGCTGCATTACGCGACACAGACATACCACGCCACCCTCGAAGCCATCACGCTCGAAGCACGGCCTGAAGGCTACTACTACCGCTCGAGCGAGCGCCCCTTTGAGATCGACCTCTTGGCCACTGCCCTGGAATACAGCCGCGGCCGTCTCCGCCACCACCGTGGCCTGGACGACGAAATTGCGCTGTTTCGCGCCTTCCGACAGGCCTGCCGCCGTCTCACCTCGCTCGACCTGATGCACATCCACCTCACCACCCGTCTTCTGCGCGAAAACGTCATCCAGCCCGGTCTGACCCACATGGGCATGACCAAAAACTTTGGCGTCAACGAGACCCTGCCCGAAAACCACCTGCCCTTGTTCCGCTACCTTCCCCATACCCTGACCTCCCTTAACCTGCAGGCCATCGTCTCCCCTACCTACCTGCAGGACCTGCTGCGGGACCTGCCGTTGACCGACCTGCGGCTGACGTATGGCCCCAGGTTCGCCCTCCATGGCCTGCTCGCGACCTGCCCGCATCTCACCTCGCTGACTCTCGAGCGCGCCGAGGAGCTGCTATGGGAGCCGTATCAGCACGCGCGCCTGTCCAGGCTGAGCCTGATCAAGTGTGCGATCAACGAACCCCTTCTTGGCCGCCTCAGCGAAGGCTTACCGCAGCTGTCCCACCTGACCATGGAGTCCTGCAAGATATACTGTGATACCCAGAAACGGTCGTGCTGGACGCGCCTGAATCTGACCGGCACCCTGCGACTCGACACCGTCGAGATCCGCCATCTCATCCTGATGGACGCCAAGCACCAGCGCCAGGTCGCCCTGGTTGGCCTCGACAATTACGACGCGCCGCCCGACGCCCAGGCAGGCACCAAGTGGTACCACGTCGTGTGTCCGGCCGCGGCGGTGTATCCGCGGCGCGCGCGCGAGCGTGTCCTCGGCCAGCGTCCACTCGTGCCGGAAGCACACGACGAGATTGTGAGCTGGGTGATCCGCGGCGGCGACGACCCGTCCCCGCCCGCGATGGCCACCCTCGCCTACGCCAACCAGCAACTCTTTGTCCAGCCCTGGGCGCTGCTCTTGGTTACCTGCCGCCGCGGCTGCACCACCCTCCCGCGCGTCAATGGCATGCGGCTCTTGCGTCGTTAACTCTGATATATCCATATTTTCTTATATTTTTATTTCTATCTCATCCCTTTCTGTTGTAACATATAAGATATGATCCCGCGAACCTCCTGTATTCCTTTTATGTACATTCGACCTGGAGGTTCTCTTTTCTATTTTCTCAATAGCAATGTACTTATGCTCCACCAATCAATTCTTCTCTGTCTTTTTCCGTGATCGACGCTTTTGTGGATAGCTTGTAAATAGAACGGTGATAAAAATACGGACCGGTGAACCTTATCGAAACTGAATCGAGAAGGTACACTGATGAAGCGCACGGTAGCCTTTTTCATTAGAGTATCACTCATATTCGCACGAAAATAACACTTCAAATGAGATGAAATACGTACTTTGCATACAGCCTATTGTTATAAATATGCCCATTAAAAAAACGTCCTACACGCATGTACCCACTCCTGATAATATCGAATTTTTTTAAAAAAAATTATGAAATGTAACTGAGAATATGGGTATGGAGGTCACCCTTGGAATGTATAGAAAATAGAGCGGTATATTGTAACTAGAGTATGTAGAGTACTGAGGAACATAAAGAGAAGGGAGAGGAGGAGCACGTATCATGCGATCAAGAAGGAAGGGTTCGGCTATGACTGCTTTGACAGGAAATTGCGAAAGAATAAAGAACGGCTTTTGGAGCTCAAGGGCTCGGACCGCCGACGGTCCTTGTAGACAGGTGCTTTGCCCTTGTCCTCTTTTTGTTGCGGCAGTGAAAAGTGCTTGTTATCTGGCATGATGGTATCCGACGGGGGGTGTACCGTCGACGCGTACTTGAGCGGCTTGGGAGGGTAGTGGCGGATCATAGGCTGTGCTGGGGGCGGTGGTGGGGGTGGCTGTGTCGTCTGTTGTTGCTGGTGCTGTACATTGAAGGACTTGCGCGAGACACGCTGCCGAAAGAATTCTGATGACTTGCGCAGGAGATTCTTCCGCTTCGGGAGCTTCAAACTCGTAGGACTAGTGGGGCTGGCGGGTGTGGCGGGTGGTGAGTCGAGAAAGGAGAGCGGAGGCGAGGGCAGCTGCTGCTGTTGCTGTTGATGCATGGTGACGTGCCTGTTGTCGTCCTTGGGCGGCGGTGCAGGGCCTTCAGAAGCGAGTTCATCCTCAGGGTCGCCCCGAGTCGCTGGCCTATCATCTTGGTTTTCTTCTCTGGGCTCCTCAGCCCCCGGCCCCGGCTGAGGTAAGATAAGACGAGGCGGAGGTGGCGGTGAAGAGGGAGAAGCAGCAATAGTAGCACTAGACTGAACGCAACGTGCAACGAAGAGAGGATTAAAGGTGTAAGTTCATGCGTAAGTGTGTATTTGCTTTCCATTGACACGTACCCCCTGTTCGGCTACGAGTGGCTGGTCATCGTCATCGTCTTCTTCCTCGTCGCTCAGGGAGGCCGTATCTGAAAGTTCATACTGGGAGCTGTGCAGCAGGGAGCGCCGGTTGTCAAACTGGCGTATTAAGTCTTCAGAAAAGGACGAGTCTACCAAGCCGAGCTGAGACGGGGTCCACATTTCCAGCGTAAGTCTGGGCGATAGCATAATATTTTCGTATGCTGTGGTAACCATAGAGAAGAATAAAACCGTGGAGTTAGAAAAACAAAAGTAAGTGTGTGGAAGAGAAGTGAATAAAAGGGAAAAAAATGAATACGAACTGAAGGATCATAAGAATAACAAAAAAAGAGGTATGTGCGTTAAGCGGCGTAAGCAATGCGTGGTATCGCTTACTGTCATTCGCGACGCCCGATATGGATTCATACGAGTCTGATGAAATAAGGGGCACCTACACACACATACACACACTCACATACACACCCAGAGGAGGAGGGAAGGGAGGAAAGGGAGTGCTAAAGGGAGTAAGTAACATATGAAGGATACGCCCTATACACACTTCTTTGTGTATACAACCATGCTCTCGTCTGCTTTTTTTTTCTGATTTTTGGTTTCCTGGCGCCAATGCTGTTCGTTTCAATTTCCTTGTTTGATTTACAAGGTGTACTCATTTTGCCCGCCTCTTTTTATTCGGACAGGCCTCCTGAACCCTCCTCTCGAGCGTTTCCGTTGCCACCGATTTGGTAATTATTGGAGAGTAAAACGGGCTTCAACCTAGTATATGGATGGGGCATATTCTGATGTAGGCGAGCGAAACGCGTGTGTGCGTACCTTTCTCCAGCATATGGCATAGGATCATGAAACAGAAACAACCCTAACGTCTACAAAAAGAAAGAAGACTGAATGCATGCGCAGTAATCAGTGACCCTGTGCAAGTTGAAACAACTTTTTCAAATACAATCAAAATAGGTACGAAGGAGAGAGCGAGAGAAGAGATGGGTCATAATATGGTTCATTGGTGTGCAGACAAGCATACCGAATAAAAAGCAATTAAGAAGCACGTACAACGGCCTTGTTTCTTCCCCCAAGCGACGGAAAAGCAGCTACCATGCAATGCCCCCCTCCGCATCGTTGTCTTTAGGTTTTTGCGAGATGAACCAAAAAAAAAAAAATAAAATAAGCAACGCCGCCTGCATCGTCCATGTCATACTGTGCAGTTCTGGGGCGGACTGGACGTGATCGTGAAGTGAGAGCATATTATGTAGGAGCAACATACATACCTACACATACACACACGCCCACACGAAAAAGGAGATGCAATGAGCCAAACTAAAAATTCTTTGATCTTAATGTTGCCATGCATGCTAACGCACTTACTAAGTGAACTCACCCCATGGTTTTCGGGTTGCAATTGCCTTAGTTGGCAATTTTTTTCTCTTTTCATCTGCGAATTTAAAACGAGACGAAGGGACTATGTATCCATGAACGGTGATATACATTTATACGAAGACACAAGGTGAAGAGAGAAAGAAAAGAAAAAGAAAAAGGAGAGAGGGAAGGGAGAGGGGATTATGACATATACACACACTCACGCACTACGCCGACGACGACGACGGCTACTACTACTGCTACTACCACTTAGATATATATGGTTCACTCTTTTTTCACTGCCTCAGGGCCTTAAGACGCTCGGTTAAAAGTGCATCTTCGTCCTTTTCCTTTTGCTTAGTTTGTTCACCGAGCATCTTGCTGGGCTCGAGTTGGTTGAGTTCCTGGCCGAGCTCGAGGCCATGTTCATCCGCGACTTGCTGCATCAGGGTTTCGACTTCGTTCTGAGGCGTCGTCATGCTCGTCGTGCCTGCCATCGCGCCTTCCATGTATTCTGTCTGCACATCCAGATCCTCAAACTGAGACTCGAATTTGTCCATCACCATAGAAATCTTTCGAGGGCACAGAACAGGTATCAGTCAGTCGCCAACCGTCTGTAGCAGTAGCATACGAAACTTCCACTCTTATTTTTACCTTTTCGAGGTTCATGGACTCCATCGCCCTGTCCATGCCCTTGACGACACTGGCCATGCTGCTCGTCACCTGATGAAGAGGTGTTCCAAGATGAGAAAATCACTGTGGATACAGGCACTCTGTTCTACCTTGCGCATAGTCACAGCGGTCTGCACGCGGCTTGCGGTGGCATCGATCCGGGACGACAGTCGAAGGAGGTTCAGCGCTTCGTTCTTTTTGCGAATGGCGTTCGAAGCATAGATGCGTGCGCCTTCCATGTTGCCATCTTGAATGGCCTAATTGCAAGAAGAAAGTTACCAAGAGACAGAAGGATAGATGCTGTGCCAAGAAAACCCAAAGATCACGGCATGCATACCTTTTTCAGTTTGGCCTTCTCGGTCGCTTCGTCCTTTTGGCAGCGCTTGGACTGTTTGTTGAGCTGTTTGGCAGTGAACTGTCAAGAAGAAGAGATAGAAAAAGAACACAAAGAGCGAAACGTGGGGATCAGTACGAGGAAGAGTTGTTTGATTCGCGCGGATGGCAACCTTCAGCTGAAAGAGATTCTCTAATAAACATATGAGCTGGGCCCGCTCTTTTCTCGGTAGACAGACTTACTCTCGAGACCACTCATGGTGATGCGATTATGAAGCGTATAAAGCGTGTATGGGTAAGGGAAGGGGGGAAGGCACAGGCGGTGTCTCTTGCGCGCGCTTGGCAGGACGAGAATAGAAATCTCAGCTCGGCAAGTGTCAGAAACCAAAAAATTGCATGACTCCATTGCTTAACCACAGTGCCATATCATATCAGCGAGATGAGCTTCTCTAGGAGACATTCACCCCCATGCACGGGCAGTCCAATGGACTAAGATATGGTATTACATTTCTCATTCACATTTACATCGCAGTGCATCCAAGCATTCAGTCTCCTGTCACAAGCGTGTATCCCGACACGAGCATATCTTCAGAAGATATTTCATACAAACGAGATGTTTATTGCCCAAAGAAATAGAATAGTGCGGGATGGGGTAAATTAATAGGGAATGCCGTTGGTCAGCTTCTGGAAGTAATCGTACATGACCGTGCGCTGGTTCTCAAACGAATCCTTGATACGCATCATGATAAAGTCAGCCGCAGCACGCTCGCTGCGATCGAGCTGGAAGCGCTGGCGGAGACGTTTGATCGTCTCGCCCTTGAAGCAAGGCAGGCCCGACTCGAGCATGAGCGACACGAGCTGGCAAATGTGGTCGGCATACGGCCGTGCGGCGAGGTAGGCCTTGACGACGAGCTCTGAGAACTGGCGGAACGCCTGCTCGTCCGAGCCACCGCCCATCACCTGAATCATCTCGGTCGTGAGCTTGAAGGGCGAGCTCTCAAAGGTGATACCACCGGGCGCAATGTCAAAGATGAAACCAAAGTCAATATGAACGATATGGCCATCGTCGTCAAGCATGATGTTGCCGTTGTGTCGATCCTTGATAGCAAGCAGGTACGAAATAACCGAATAGGCTGCCAGACTCTGGACAAAGTTGTTGCGCGCGCGCTGGAAGTGGATCGAATCCGGACCGCCGTACTTGGCCGCAAAGTAGTCGTACATGCTGTTGACCTTTTCACGGCCGAGCTGGTCACGCGAGATGGAGCGCGGGATCACGTCAATCACACCGCGACCGGGTGCGGTCGCCACCACGCGGTACGGGTACACGTACAGATCCAAGCCGACGCTCGTAAAGATATTCTTGAATACCGAGATCAGCTGCAGCGCCAGCACGTCCTGACGACAGTCGTCGCCGACCTTGAAAATGGCGCCTTGCCAGATCTGGATCGTCTTCTTTTGGTTCGCGGGCTCGACCTCTTCGGCGTCGCTGTCTTCCTCGCTCCCCTGGATCATGGCCTTACCCATCAGGTCCGCGTCCTCGACTTCCTTCTCAATCTTGAACGTCGCCATGAAGGGCGCCTTCGCGTGCGACTGCAGCGGACGACCGGAGGTGCGGTTGATGTCGATCACGCGGCCGTCGCTGTTACTGGGCAGGTACACACCCACATCGACCTTAATCTTGGCCAATTCCTCGTCCAGACGTTTCTAAAAGGCAAAGACAAAGCAGCAAAGAATGGTATGAGTACACCCATCTATCTCATCATGGGTCCCCATCTTTCTTTGGCTTACCTTCTGGAGGGGTTTCTTTTCAGTCTGACCATACTTGATGTATTCCTTGAGGTAACCCGAGATGGCCGTGACTTCACCAAAGAACTTGAACTCACGCTCATAGAACTCACGGTCAGCACCGGTGAAGGAAGCGACGAGGTTCTCAATGATGCGCTCGAGGGTCGGTTTGAGCGCGTCAGGTTTGACGCATTCCTTATCCGCATCGACATAAAAGTTGGCCTGCATGTTCCAGATAATCTGGTGGGCAAACAGCTGAGACACCTGACCGGCCTCCATAATGTACTTTTCGACGTAGCCGAGCTCATCGTAGCGCAGGGCCTGCACGATTTGGGGTACGTAGAAGAAGACAGTGTCGACAGGGTAGTACTCCAGACTGCGCATCGCATACTGCAAGATGAGCGGGTTGTTGGCGTAAGCCGGGAGGAAGTAGTTGGCAGCGGTGATGGCAGGCACAGGTGCCCAGTACTGCAGATGCTTCAGGTCGAGCTTGGCGGTGGGCAGAAGGCGCTCGCCGAGGAGGATGATCAGGGCCTCGGGCACATCAACGACGTCGAGCGTGTTGTTGGCGATCAGGCGGTGCAGCTCGCGATGGACGATCGGTTGCACGAAGCGGGCGTCCATCTGCACCGCCAGGCGAGGCGAGACCTCCCACGCGAAACGTACGATTTCCTTCCACGACTCGTCCATGACCATCGATTTCTCGGTGTTGCCGGAGAAGCACGCCGGGTTGCCGTGGCCCATCGCATTCAGAGGGTTGGCCCACACCGAGAGACGCGTCAGCTCGCTCTCGAGGAAGAGCATCAGGAGCTTCTTGGCCAAGTGGTGCTGACGGATCACATCATCCTTGGTTTTATCTATAAGCAGCCGATGAGTAAAATAATAGGGTCTTCACCCAATGATAAACCTACCGTTCAAGAACATGTAAAGACCCGAAGCAATCTTGGAGTTCGAGTTCTTCAAGGGCGAGCTCGTCACAAGGTACGAGAGATTGGGTGTATCGTTGACGACCGCGTTATAAAAGTCTGTCAGCAACTTGAGCTCCATAAGGCTAGTGTTCTTGCCCGAGCCATAGTGCCAGCGTGGCTCAAGCGAGAACCAGTTGAATGCAGCGTCGTAGAGGAGCGAGCGGAACTTGTGCTCCGCGAGGGCCTCCATGCGGGTCGAGTGGAGCATTTTCATGCCGAGCAACAGGAGCTGGAAGCGGGGCGGGCGGGCCAAAGCATGCGTGCTCATCAGATGCGCGTTCTGGAACGACTCCTGAAGCAAGCGGACAAACATGTTGACGAGGTGCTTGGATCGGTGGCGAATCGCATAAAAGCGGCTACTGAGGAACTTGGTCCAGGTGATATGGGGCGAGAATAAGAAGGTCGCCACCTTGTGGTTGTTGTCGCAGATGGCCTTGTCCGATGGCTCGTTGGTCATGCGCGACACAAACGGGTGCTTGGCGTTCAGGACGGGCGAGAACAGGCCCTTGCGGTGCTTCTGGGCCCAGTGCCACATGCTGAGGATCTCGACCATCAGGCGCTTCTCAGCGTCGGCGCGCTCGACGAGGATCCAGTTCCAGACCTGAGTACCGATATCCATCGACTCGGGGGTGAACATGTAGACGGGGATGCGGACGAGGTAGCGGATAAGGTCAGGATCGACCTTGGGCAGCGAGATGGCATATCCGGCGGCACGGTTCAGCGTACGGTGCAGACGGTCGACCGCGACGTGGTGCTTGTGCTTGACGTCGGAAAGCAGTGTCTCGAGTGCCTCGAGAACGAACGCGAGCTGCTCTTGGATGCCGGTGCTTCCGGCGACGTCGAGGCGATCAGCCTTGTAGCGGAGGCCATACATATACTCGATGCCACTGATCTCGCCCGTGTAGAAACGGCGCGAGGTGAATCCACCGATAAAGTCAGAGGCCTCATCAGGGATCACGTTGGGCACCTTGGGAACAAAATCTATCAATGAACAGTTGTGAGTGGTCTCGAATACACAAAGCGTTGCTCTTTATTCGCTTTACCAATGGCCAGCTGGTTACGTGCGGGTGTCTTGCCAAGTTCAAGTGCGATCGAGCGGCCGACATGGACGACGTCCATAGGCTGGTTGGGTTGGTAGCAGTCAAACTCGGAGAGATAGTCCTGCAAGAGGCCATTGAGCTCCATGGGTGAACGGTCGAGCGAGAGACGGAGCCACTTGCGTGCGCTCTCGTAAAGCTTGGTTGTGATCTCGCGGCGGTAGACGTACGAGTCACCGAGCTCGAGGGTGACGCCGACCTTGGGCGACGAAAAGTGGAACACAGGCGAGTATTCATCTCGGTATTCGGCCTCGCAGCTGAGCCAGAGGAGCTGGACGAGCTCGAGAAGAAGCGTGATCAGGGTCTTCTCGGCAAACACCTGGGGGAAGGCGGCCACGATACGCTCGGCCGTCTTGATGGCGAGCTCGTGGACCTTGCGCAGGCGGTGGCAGCACAGCTTGAGGACGTTGCTCATCTGGTTGCGGAGCTCGTCCGTGATGGTCTGCGTCGCGCTCTTGGTCGCGGCATCCTTGATGAACGCGGCCACGACACGGTCGTTGATCGTCTCGAGGCAGTGCGCGAGCGAGCTGTTATTGACGCCATCGTTCATAAAGTAGCGCAGGACATAGGTGCAGTCGCCCATCTTGCTCCGCATCATCTCAATGTGGTACACACTCAGCGCAAACACGACTTGTGCAAACGAGAATGTCTTGATATCATACGCGAGCGCGGGCAGGAAGCTCGTCAGCTTCTGGCGCATCGCTGCCAGGTTCTGTTCGGCCATGTTGCCACCGCGCAAGACGCTGTTGTACTCGAGGTCGCTCTCGATGTACTTTGTCGCGCTCTCGATGACGAGCACGGGCGTCTTTTTGGCAATCACCTGCATGGAGTCGTGCCACTCGCGGATCCACATGGACTCGGTCACGAAGCCAAAGAGGACACAGTGGAACCACATGTTGCGGAAGAGAGAGACCATCTCCTCGCTCGCATCCAGATGCGGGTTAAAATCGTCATGGTCGAGCAGCGCGCGAATGACGGGCAGGAGCATACCAAGCTTGGACGTCAACGGGTACTCGGCTTCTTTCTTGAGCTTGGTGAGCGTGCGCTGGATCGTGTTGCCATTCTCAACAAAAAGCGACAGGAGGTTGTTCAGGTATGTCGAATAGTACTCGGGTTTGGCAGACAGGCGGCGGGCCAGGCTGTGCTGCGCGTTGAAGATGGAGGTGGTCAGCTGCTTGTTGTCGATGGTCAAGGCTTCGCGCGACAAGACAGAAAAGAGATTGATAATGTCCTCAAAGACTTGAAGGGGACTGACCAGGGCCAGGTCTACGAGCTTGGCAATAAGGGACGCCGTCGCAGATACCGACAGCGACTTGCGGCGCAGGACCAGCATGGAGAGCGCTTGAGCCATGATCTAAACAGAAACGTGTGTGAGAAACATGATGTGCATAAAAGCTAGTCAGCTTACACTCTCGTCCTTGAGATAGATGGCGACGCCGACAATGGCAGACAGTGCATTGGCGCACACCTGCTGCTTTTGCTTTTCATTCAGCTGGTCAGCGGCGGGCGCGCCCGAGATGGCATTCTTGTCCAGCATGCTAAAGCGGTCCATCGGGTTGCTGTCTTCCTCGCTGTAGCGCGTGATCTCGTTGAGGAGCGCATACAGGGTTGAGATGGCGGCTTGTGACACCTGAGCAGCAGGCTTGGTCTAGAGAAAGGGAAGAGCGTGAACCACTGGTCATAGAAATGTATGCATGTATGTCTGTGTGTTGTCTTACCTGAACACACTGCGCAAGGCGCACAATGGCAAACTGTTGCACATCCACCACTTCCTTACCAGTTTCGGCTTGAAGCTCGAAAACGTTGGAGGGTGTCGCGAGGAAGCGGCAAATGGTGTTGGTCATGTCGTTATTCAAGTGAGGGAAACTAAGATGAAGATCAAGTCAACACATAATCAAAGAGAAAAATCCGATGACTTACTTGATGGCGAGCAGGACGGCAGCGTCGAGCGAAGCGACGTGGACCCAGGAATCGCTGCCCTTGGGTGAAGCAAACAGACATTCCGAGATATGATCGATGAGGACATCATCCACCTCGTGAAGATAGACCGAGGAGAGGGCCGCAACGTGCTATACACACATACACACATCACACGAGTCAATTAATCGCTCTCCTTTTAACGCGTAACACTTACCAGACTGGTACCCATGATCTCCTGCATGTAAGCATCTGGCGCCCACTTCTTATCATCCTGCGTCGATGCATACTTGCTAATATCCTCGTAGTAGCCCAAGCTGGTGACGTACACACTGCGCATGTTTTTGTTGAGGAGCTCGTCCTTATCGGCGGCCGCGACGCCGGTGCGGCGGACACCGGGTCCGGTGCAGCGCATGAGCTCGGTCCAGGCGTGCTCAATGTCGCGCGTGAGGTGGACCTTGCGGGGGTTGGTGGACGGCGCGTGTGCAGCGGTGTCAGGCGTCGAGTTGGCAATGACACGAGCTGTAACGTTGCGCAGCACGACGAGGAGATCGTATACGACACGGTTGCTGCTCAGAGGCAACCCGTCCTCATAGTACTTTTGGAGGACGCGGCGGCTGTAAGCGGACGCATCGTGTTCTTTGAGGCATGCGGTGATGGCGTCGCGGATGTTGTCGAGGGTCTCATCCTGGATGAGGAACTGGGTGTTATGGCAGAGGGCCAGCAGCTGGTTCGGGCGATATAGGAACGGTGACAGCTGAAGCGCACGCGACAGACCGGCAAGCGAAGGCAAGATGAAGGTCACAGTGAAACCGACTGTAGTGGGTGTGCATGGATAGGTGAGCAGGGAGATCTCTATGCCTTTAGGCCCACCCGTGCCAGTATTTTACTTACCATCCTTGTTGTTCATCAACTTGATGATGAACTCGCCATAGCTCCAGAGCACCTCGGTGATCTGGTGGTAGATTTCCGGGCGCTTGTAGCCAATCTCAAGCAGGCCCGATATCAGACTGTATGTGATCGCATCCGGGGGTGGAGTGCCTGAACGTGGATATCGATGTGTGTGAGTCAAGGGCATGCATAGAAGTCAGCTGCATATTCCTCTCGTCTACCTTTGTTGAGCAGAACTTCGTCCCATTCATACGCAGGCAGGTGGCGCAAGTAGCTCAGCAGACGCGGCAAGAGGTCGAGCTGGCGTTCTTCGGAGGCATTGACGGCGTACTTGACCAACGCGTCGAGGCTCTGCTGGCTGCGGCGGGTCTACATCGAAAGTGTGAGGACGGTGCAAAAGCCGACAACAAAAAGAAAGCGAATGAGCGGCATACCATGGTGCCGAGGTCAGGCTTCTGGTCCCGGGTATAGATGGTCTTGTCCTGGATCTCACCGTCGACGGGCACAGGCGGGCAGCGCGCAATGAGCTTTTCGACCTCCAAGTTGGTCGCTTTGGCACGGGAATCGGCGAGGACCTCAGCAAGGCCCATAAGAATCTGCGAATGCAGATCAAAATCGAGCCTATAGCACGGTAAGAAGTCAGCAGACAGCATTTCATATGAGCTTTACCCGTTCATGGCTGTAGCAGAATGAGATGGAGGAAGGAGTGTGGGGATGAAAAAAGGGAATAAAAGGTGGGTGTATATGTTGTCGAGGCGCACGGTTCGTGCTTAATTAACAGAGTCCGTCATGAACATTGAATGTGCCATCTTGCCGTATTTGGATCAATCCAACTGACAGAAATCAAAAGCACATGAAAACGCTATGAGCATGGGAAATCTTCATTATGGGCTTGAATGCGTGCATGACTATGTGGATTGTAAATCTGGATCGATTCTCTATATCTTATGTACGAGTGACGAAAATAAAGAAGATAAAAAAAGGACAAGAGGAAGAGGGGGATGGGGAGGAAGTAGAGGAGAAAGAAGACAAGAGGACAGTTATGAATGGCTGCGCGTTTCATAAGGTAGCAAAACGACACAGAGACCCACGGCACCGAACCCACCGATGCTCACATAGAGTGGAAGTGTCTTGCTGACCGTGAACAGGAATCCTGCGACAATCGGGCTAGCGATGCCTGCAATACGGCCTAACCCTGATGCCGTGCCCACAGCCGTGCCGCGCACGCTCGTGTCGAAGACCTCGGGTGTGTAACCGTAGATCACTGCGTAGAGAAGCGTCGCGAGAAAAGACACGGCCGACGAGGAAATGAGCATCGTCACTCTTGAGTTGATAATGGAGAATAAAAACAGAGCCAGGGACGACCCGAACGCCGAGGCAGCCATCGTGCCTTTACGGCCCAAGAATGTTTCGATCATCCAGGATGCGAGCTATAATAATTATATGAGTCGTCTGGGCACATCCAGTTGCAGTCACCTCTTTCTACTTACCACCGAGCCAGGCACACCGGCCAACGAGTAAATCATGTAGTCCCAATACACATCCTTGCGCGTCGGTGCGGCCTCGCCCTGGAATCCCAGCGTCTCGAGGTACTTTGGCAGAAACACATTGAACATGGTGAAAGCAACGGAAGTAAATGTCCATATGGCCCACACGAGGAGGGTCGTGCGCAACCAGCGAGGGCTGAATAAGAGAGCCCAGCTCCCGTTATGGACAGTTTCATACACATCGGCGGCCATTTTGGCCGTCATGTCCTCATCCGCGTCGTGGCGCTCGCTATGCAGCATAGGCTCCTCCTGTTCGTGTGTGGAAGGTGTTGCGCGCAGCTGAGGCACCTGGATATCGCTGCCTGTGCTCAGACGACGCTCGGCCTCCATGCTGTTGGCCGTCGAAGGATTGAGGCTGACCTGGTGGCGGCTAGGCAGATCGGTGCTGTCGATATGCACACGTCGACCATTGATTTGTGCAATGTCTTGCAGCACGACCAAGGTTTCCTTGGTTCTATCCTGGCTCAGCAAAAATTTGGGTGTCTCAGGCAGCTTAAGCCAAAAGGAGCGAACCAGCACCATGGCAAAGGTTGTCAGGCCCGCGCACGCAAGCATGATGCGCCAGCCCGTGTTTTGTGTGGATACGTCGCAGGTGGGCATAGGGTTGTCAGGGGATGCTTCAGGGCAACTTGTGTAGGGAAGGATGGCATAGCCGAGCACAGAAGCCAGGACAGCGCCCAGCGAGAAGAAGACAGACATAAAGGTCAGGAGGTAGTGATATTCTTTGGGCAGGAACTCGAGATAGAGCGCACCTAGAGACACGTTCAGATAAACCAATCCAGGGTACTTCCTTGTATAACTATGTTATCATTACCGTCTGTAGGCATGTTGCCACCGACACCAAAGCCCAAGAAGAAGAGCATGAGGCAGAGACTCCAGAAACTGAACGACAGGCTGGATAGGACACCAAAGATGGTTGTGATAGTCAATGTCAAGGTATAGGGTGTCTTGCGGCCTTTGGTATCGGAATAGGAGCCCCAAAAGAAGGCACCAAAGGTCATTCCTGTGAAGAGTGCGCTCGAGACAAGGCCGACCCATCGGTCATCGACATCAAAGTGATCTGAAGACGGGCGATCAGTCGATTTTCTGCAAAAAAAAACATAGAGGTTGTGTTACCTTGCACGCGTGGCAGGACAATGGCGACTGTCTATGGGAAGAAAGAGAGGGGGGGGGGTCAGATCAAGCCCAGCAGGAAACAGGACAACCGAATGTGCTTAGAGAGATGAAACAGAGCACAGAAATAAAGGTACCTGGAGCCACATCTAAAGGAGGTATAGCACCTGTGAGTTAATCCAACCTGTCAATCCCGGACCCTTTTCCTTTTTTCTACGCAACCCACAAAGGGTGGCACATACATTATCTGCTAGCCAGCCAAATCCGCACATAATCTATCGTGATGATGACGATCCAAATAAATACTCTGCTGTTTAGAGGGAAAAAGACAAGTATACCAGCAATCGCTTTTGAAAAGTGCCGTAGCCAACACGAGAGAGGAGCCCGTCGAGGATGTCATCATGGTCGGCTGTGGATGGATCAACTGTCAAGCCTTCCTCGGAATGGAGCAATGCTAGGCTGTCTTCATCGACTGTGCTTGAAGTGGGCAGACGCGTGAAGCTGTGAGATGGCGATGAAGGCATACAAGAGGATCTACACTATGTACAAAAATATGTATATGAACAAATAGAATGAATGTGGTGGGTCAGATTGCACCAGGTGTATCTCCTCTCCGCATAAGGCATAGTGCCCTATTTTAGCGTCGTACCCAATTCAGCCCATATTTGCCTTCATCAGGAAGATCGTCACGTCATCATCCCCACATTCATGATACACATCCTATCGTTTCATTCCATCCTCTTCTCCCTTCTCGTTTCTCTTATATCTTATCGTTGTATATATTGAGAGAGATGAGCAGTTACGAAACTACTTTTCTTTGGTATATTTAGATCATATTTTCGTTATGCTAACGGCGTTTAAATATGCTGCTTTTTTTGGAGTGATCCGACCTTTCCGAGAGCCAACATACTTTGCCATGAACCACCACAATAAAGTGAAATAGACATTTCACCGGTCAAATCAGACAACAGTCAAGTCGAACTGGTAGACGGAAACCAAACGCCTAAGATTTATCTTCTCTGACCTATGAAAAAGATACAGACTATCTCGGGCAATACACACGCCCTCATGAATGATTAAAAGAAGCTGACTTTCGAGGTGCCCGTCCTGAAACATTACCTTTCTGGACCCAAAGTAAACCAGACCACGAGTTTCATTGTATCGATACTAGCACTAGCGACGCTCGAGTTTAGACGTTGAAAGCGGCGAGTTCATTTTTCTACTGTATAGATGAGCATGATTAAAGCAATATGTTAGGTGGCAGGATGCGCCAGTTGAAGTGCTACTTATATTTGCCATAGAAACGTTCCAATAAAGGACCTCCGTAACTGATCGGTATGTATGTTGATAACCTTGGACTGGTGTGCTAGATAAAAATTCATGAAATTTAAGGCAGACTACATGCCAATTCAGCCACCAGTATTATACGACGCTTGCTCTGTATCAACGCCGCTCTAAGTATTGATCCCGTAACAGCGATCGGTCGACGTCACGACATATACCATCTTCGGCCGTAGAGGCGGGCCTTTGTAACTTCGCCAACTCCATGGCTGCATACTCGTTTGCGACTTTCGTCTCGTACACACAACGCCTTACAAATTAAGTAGATAATATATCAGATTTGGAGGTGATGGAGGTAAAACGGTATATAAGAGCTATAATGGATATAACAGCATATCATCAAAATGCACTTAGCTTATCTATAAGTTGAGAATGTCTCTTGATGAAGCAGGCAGCACATGTTAATTATAATACTACTCCAGTCGACGCATGCTGACAATCAGTGCACTTTATACTGCCTGTGTGAACACTCAGAACTGTCTGACTGCCTCTGTAAAGATACGTCTTCGAATATCTAAATGAAGACAGGGTATATTGTTGACTATGGGCGGAGCTGCGGAGCACGGTTTATACCGACTTTCGTGCAACTGTCTGTGCACTGACCATCTTTTAATATTACACGCCAAACAGAGCGGATTTTCCTGCTAGAAAGCCAAAATATAGCCATAGGGGACGCTCATCTGGTCTTGCTAAAAGCCTGAGTAAATCCGATGGCACAATGGTATGGAGAACGGAGCCTGAATCCCACCAAGCTGCAGCGGTCTGGTATCGACATAAACAACTGCCGATCCCCAGGCCACCTGTTCGATTCCTTTACCGGCTCGCCATTGTTTCATAGTTTGCCTCCTTCGCTGCTCTGAAGAACATAGTCTATAGCCCTACCCTACCCCCAAAGGAAGATGAATGACTTGGGCATGTTCACCACTCACTCAGAAGTCATATCTCAAAAAAGCAAGCAGAAGCTCTACTTCCTTTTAAGTCTCTCGTTTTCAATTTGGGAAGTCCCATCCGCCGGACGTGTCAGCCCATGAATAAGCATGGTCACATAATTATATAGAATCTGCTGATAGGCGGTTTATGTGCATGCACCCACGGCACACAAAGAGATACATATTATCATTTCTGTTGATATGAATACGGAAGATATCAGCGTGTCCTTCTTTTCTTTTTCTGGCCTTTTCTGTCATTTTTGCGAAGGTCGCTGGTGTGTGATGGGACGTTTTGGGGCCGGCATGTTGGCCAGCTCAGCAGTCGAGGGGTTGTTTCTGATCCTGAGAGAATAGCTGGGGAATCCCTCCGGAGTGAGAAGCCAGGCGTTGAGCTACCGCCATTTTCCCGGCTGATATCACTCTAGCTTGGAGTATTGTGCCATGACGAAGTTTCACGAGGGCGATATACTATTCCTGGATCATTCTAATTATCTCAGCGACCTATAGTCTTAGATATTTGATCTGTTCCCCGGATGGTCCGGGATTCAGGAAGCTGCCGAGCTACGCTTTCTTTTTGACGGGCAAAGATACCGCGTAGGACTGCTGACCAGTTGCTGTTTCAGTGCAGTTATGCGTAACTGTACAGTATAGCATTCCATGATGCAGATCGTTTTTGCTGATATGTACAGTTGTTATGTGTGTTTTCTGCTTGTCATGGGTTTGAGCAAATGGGTAAAGGTATAACTGCATGTTTTTCACTTGCGTTATCTAGCTTTGAAATGCTAGGTGGTTCAGGCAAAAGGAGTATACAAAATCACAGGTGATTCCATACATAATGTGTGACTATGTCTCTGATATCAAGCGAGTATCACCGTGCTTCCTGATCCATGGGTATATCATAGAAAACTAACCACAAGTGTATACACATGATAAAGATGTAATGATTCGATTTCGGTGCTTATCCGAGAGATATTTCTGTCACCAAGGCATGGCGTTGAAGGTATAGAAACTACTCCAGCGTCCCTGTACCGAGCTCGCTAACGCGTTACTAATATAGCGCTTGCTGTTCTTGCCAATAAGCCAACTCCTTAGCCCTTTCCTCAATACTGGAGATATGCAAGGAATAGTCTAAATGGCTGGCATACCATTTTCTACGGATGTTACGAATCCTGGTTCAACGTTAAAATTTGCAAGTACATCCTGTAGTAGTAGTTATTAAAATGAAGCCCATTTTACGGTCGCATATTTGGACGTTTACCTACTGCTCTTCAGACGCGACTTCAACGAACTTGGCAAAGGGCACTCTCACGCTCAATTGCTGATGACAGTATTTCGCTATTCCGGAAGGGCATACAGCAATTCCAACAACCTTGTGATCGTGCAGAGTAGCGCGAAACTCATCTTGGTTTGTGCTTCGATAATTCATACTAACGAAGGTAGATCGAATGGAATGGAGTGAATGGAAGATAAATGGCCTGGTCAATACGTGAAGCACCTTATATATCCATGGTGCCGTATGGTGCCACCAGCGCCCATGCTGTGTTACGATACATATGCATTAGCCTTATAGTGTATCTTCCATCATACTGGCCTGAGCTAAATCCTATTGAGCAGTTTTGGTTTGTTGTCAAGAGTAAAGTTAAACGCAACAGGTTCTTGGAAAAGGAGGCATTAAAGACACGAATCAGCGAGGCGTCAAGTGCTTGGAGTTGAGCACTTCGAAGGATTTTGTTTCTCATTCTCATAAATGTCTAGATAGCTGTCGCAATGGAGAGTCTTTGTAAAAAAAAAAATAAAATAAAATAAAAGCTCTGATTCTCTTGCAATGACCGCTTTTACGCTTTTTTTCATATCTTCTTTTTATTTTCTTCTCAGTCGCCCAATGATAACCCTTGGACAAGCATGCTGCATGATACTCGATATGGAGCCAACGGACAAGAACAGGGCAAAGGCTGTTGATATCGTTACAAAGTCACCATTTGGAGTAACCTACACGAGCGGCAGCCATCTTGAGCCGTTTGCCTTGGGCAAAACAATCATTGCAAAGAACCCCTACAAATACAAATCTTACCCTTCTACACCGCCAATGAGCCCAGTACACAATAGCACAGAAGACAATGGTAAGTGAATGTACCAATCCGTTTAAATGAAAAAATGACACGTTTGTTCTCATTTTGATGCTCTGTAGTTGATACACAGAGTGCATGCAGCTTGTCCCGAGATAATGATGCTAGAGAGCGGCATTACGATGGAAATGCGCAAGGTATATGAAAGCAGGATCTTGGATTTCAGTCATTAATTACTTTTTTTTCCTTACCAGACATGTTCTCTTACTTGGCGACAACACCAAAAAAAATTCGGCTATGCGTCATAGATTACGCGGGTCTTTCCACTGATTCTAATGATATTCAAAGGGTGCTAAAGTAAGCAGTGAATAACATGACACGGAACAACTTGTAATAACTGATATTTTAATGATTACAGGTTAAGCAAGAATATCAAGGAATTAGCGATCTTGCACCCGTCTGACATCGAGGTTCTGTCGCGGTATGATCTGAAGGATAAGACTGTGGCCAACAAGTTCGCTTGTCGTAAAGGCCCAGTACATCGATCAAAGTAGGGACTGGGAAGTGCTATTCCAAGTAAAAAAACAAATGACAGCAATAAAAATGCTTTGCCCAATCATAAAAAAAAATGGCAAGACAGGCAGGTCAACCATTCCAGGCACACTCGTCAACCTCTCAAGCAAAACCTGTCAACCTCTCATGCAAACCCGTCAACCTCTTGCAAAACCCGTCAACCTCTCAAGCAAAACCTGTCAACCTCTCAAGCAAAACCTGTCAACCTCTCAAGCAAAACCCGTCAACCTCTCAAGCAAAACCTGTCAACCTCTCACGCAAAACCTGTCAACCTCTCACGCAAAACCTGTCAACCTCTCAAGCAAAACCCATTAACCTCTCAAGCAAAACCCGTCAACCTCTCACGCAAAACCTGTCAACCTCTCAAGCAAAACCCATTAACCTCTCAAGCAAAACCCGTCAACCTCTCACGCAAAGCCTGTCAACCTCTCAAGCAAAACCCGTCAACCTCTCATGCAAAACCCATTAACCTCTC